>JARQOC010000005.1:263238450-263312334 GCA_033576535.1 Allobates femoralis
TTCATGCTCAATGTAGTACACACAAGGACACAGGACAGAGGTTAAGTCAACTTTAATCCATGTCAACTGGCTGTAAGTGTGATTTAGATGTGGTTAGGTTCCACAGGTAAGTTACAGGTGCTGTTAATTACACAAATTAGAGAAGCATCACATGATTTTTCAAACAGCGCCAATTCTTTTGTCCACCCCCTTTTTTATGTTTGGTGTGGAATTATATCCAATTTGGCTTTAGGACAATTCTTTTTGTATTTTTTTCATTGAAGACAAATTAAATGAACATAATAATATCAAAGAATTTGTGATTCCAATCATTTTCAGGAAGAAACTGACTATTATATGACAGAATTGCAGGGGTGTCAATACTTTTGGCCACAACTGTACATAGAAAAGACATAACCTAACAATGGGGGATTTTCTCCCTAAAGTACAGTCAGATCAAAAAGTTTGGGTACCCCTCTTAATCTTACTCTTTTTTTTGTTTAAAATTGTTTTTTTGCAACAGCTATTTCAGTGTGATATATGTAATAACTGATGGACACAGTAATATTTCAGAATTGAAATGAGGTTTATTGTACTAACCAAAAATGTGAAATATGCATTATTTCAAAATTTGACAGGTGCAAAAGTATGGGCACCTCAACAGAAAAGTGACATTGATATTAAGTAGATCCACCTTTTGCAAAAATAACAGCCTCTAGTCACTTCCTGTAGTTGTTAATGAGTTCCTGGATCCTGGATGAAGGTATTTTTGACCATTCCTCTTTACAATACAATTCCAGTTCAGTTAAGTTTGACAGCCCGCTTCAAAACATCCCACAGATGTTCAATGATATTCAGGTCTGAGGACTGGGATGGCCATTCCAGAACATTGTAATTGTTCCTCTGCATGAATGCCTGAGTAGATTTGGAGCGGTGTTTTGGATCATTGTCTTAGAGGATCCAATCTTCATGGAAACGATCTCCAGAGACTACAACAAGTGAACACTTAATCCCTTGTTGTAGTCTCTGGGATCAGCATCATGGTGCATGGTATGACAGATCATTGCCATACCATGCACCATGACGTTGATCCCAGAGACTACAACAAGGGATCAAGTGTCCTCTTGTTGTATTCTCTGGGATCAGCGTCATGGTGCATGGTATGGCAGATCATTGCCATACAGTGCACCATAACGCTGATCCCAGAGACTACAACACGGGAACACTTGATTCCTTGTTGTAGTCTCTGGGATCAGCGTCATGGTGAATGGTATGACAGATCATTGCCATACCGTGCACCATGACGCTGATACCAGAGACTACAAGAAGGGGTCAAGTGTCCTCTTGTAGTCTCTGGGATCAGCATCATTGAGCACAATATGACAGATCATTGTCATACCGTGCACCATGACGCTGATCCCAGACACTACAACAAGGGATCAAGTGTCCTCTTGTTGTAGTCTCTGGGATCAGCGTCGTGGTGCATGGTATGACAGATCATTGCCATACCGTGCACCGTGACGCTGATCCCAGAGACTACAACAAGGGATTAAGTGTCCTCTTGTTGTAGTCTCTGGTATCAGCATCATGGTACATGGTATGGCAGATCATTGCCATACTATGCATGTTGCAAAAAGCAACCATTCTGTGCCCCAATTCAAGGCAAGGGGGCATTCAGCCACTGTCTGGAATTTTTTTTCGGATAGTCCTTCAGAACAAAACATTGTCATCTGTAGCATCTGCAATATCAAGCTGAGCAGAGGCCAGGGCAAAGGCAGCCAGAGCACCACCTGTATGCAGAAACACATGGCAGCCAAGCACCCTAGTCAGTGGGTGGAACACCAGGGTACCAAATGAGTGTCTGCGGGTCAAACCACTGCCATGTCGCCTCTGATCCCTCCTTCCCAATCTGCTGGTCAAGAAGCAGGCACTCATCTCTCTTGCTACCAAGCTGTGGTTGCCCAGATACAGGACACACTAATTCCAACACTTCTTTGTCCCAGCCAAGCGTCCAGTTGTTCGTACCTGAGATTTATGAAAGAAAGCTTAAATACCAAGCCACACACCCACGGGCAGAAATACTAAACGCGCAAATTGCTAGCTGTGCAGATGTTACCGCTTAGGCTTGTGGGGACACAGTCTTTCCGTTACCTCTTGGCTGTGGCTGCCCCACAATACTCTGTTCCTAATTGGCACTATTTGTCCCGGTGTGCCGTCCTCACGTTACACCAGCACGTGTTAAAAAATCTAAAGCATGCTCTCACCAACACTGTAAGCAGGAAGGTCCACCTAACAACAGACACATGGAAAAGTTGTTGTTGGACAGGGAAGATACATTTTTGTCACGGCACACTGGCTCATCCTGGTGAAGGTGAAGGGTGGGACAAAGTCACAAACTGGAACATCTCACATGCTACCCACAACACGAATAGCTGGCCCAACTTCATATACATCCTGTCTCCTCTCTTCCTCCTCCTCTTCCTGCTCCTCATCCTTTGCTGAATTACTCTCCACATCACTCCCAAGATGGGAGCTGTGTAGCAGAGCATTGGCGAAGCTGCAACACGCTCTCCTGAAGCTGATCTGTTTAGGTCAAACACCACACACTGCAGCAGAGCTATGACAAGGAATAAAACAACAGACCAGTAGCTCTCTCTAAGGCTGTGTTCACACTGGGCGTTTTTGGGCTGTTTTTGCTCATCAGTTTTTGTAGCCAAAACCAGGAGTAGAGCAATCAGAGGAAAAGTCTAATAGAAACACGTCACCACTTCTGGATTTAATCACCCACTGCTGGTTTTGGCTACAAAAACTGTTGAGCAAAAACAGCCCAAAAACGCCCAGTGTGAACACAGCCTAAAGCAACTTTAACTCGGTATGGTTTTCTGTGATAATGGGCGTAACCGGGTGGTTGTTTTATAGCTCAGGAAGCTGGTCCATGTGCAATGCATGGCTCACGTGCTGAGCCTAGTGATATAGAAATTTATCAAAACATACCCTGGCTTGCCTTACCTACTTGAGAAGGTGCGCCATATTTGAGCCCATTTCCGCCATTCCTCTACCGCTTTTGCCGGTCTTGCAGTGCTTCAAAAGCAATTTAATTTGCCAAATTATTTGCAACCTGCCCACACAGTGGAACTCAACATATCATATGTTGGCAAGGATTAGTGAGCAGCAGAGGGCACTTGCTGAATACCAGCTTCAACATGCCCATCAGACAGACTCATCCAAGACACATAAAAACTGTCGAGTGGGTGTGGGTCGCTGACATTTGTGAGGTACTTGATAACTTTGAGTACTGCACCACGTTTGTGAACGGTGATGAAGCTTTTATCAGTGTAACCATCCCGATGCTATGTCTGTTGAAAGATTCGCTGCATAATCTCAAAGTGGAAGCTTTGAGTGTCCATCAGCTGGGTATGGAGCAAGATTTCACAATAGGTGATCCTACCCAGCCCAGCCAATATCATGAGGCAAGATTGGGAAATGAAGGTGATGAACAAGACAAGGAGGGAGAGGACTTCTTTTTCTGTGCTACCGAGGGGACCCCATATGCTTCAGACTGAACTCACAACCCCAGCTTCATGTCTATCCAGAATGGATGGGCTTAAGAGGAGGAAGTGGAGGAGGAAGTGTGTCAGTGTGACGAGAGGATAGGTATTGTCCTCCTTCTGGGAACACAGTACATTTGCCTCTTTGCAGTTTGGCACATATGGCACAGTTCATGTCTAATTGTCTCTCCCAAGACCCTTTCATGATCCACATATTCAACAGCCACTTATGCTGGTAGGCCACCCTTCTCGACCCACAGCACAAATTTCCTTCGCTACTGTTGCAGTCACCAAAGGGTTTCACAATTGAATCCTTCAAGTGGCCCGTTGTCTATTATTTGATGAAAACATCACCCCCAGACAGCGCTGGTAGCAGAGGTACCATCTGTTTGCAACAGCATGCATTAATGGGGAGAGACACGCCCAGCAGGTCCAAAAGAGGTGGGGGTAAAATGTCCACAAACTGGGCCATCTTCAATAAAGCGGCTCATCAGCAAGGGCTAGCTGGACTGGTAACAATGTCAAGGAGGGAGAGGTTGAACAATATGGTCAACGAGTATCTAAGTAACCATACGTGCGTCCTTCCTGATGCTTCCTCCGTTTAGTTACTGGGTGTCCAAGCTGCACAGTTGGCCCAACCTCGCTTTATGTACCCCTGAGGTGTTGGCCTGCCCTGCTGCTAGTGTGATGTCAGAGGCGTGTTTTCAATGCTGCTGGGACAATCATCACAGATACACGGACACGACTGACTACAGAGAATGCAGACAGGCTGACTCTGATAAAATTTAACAAGGACTTGATTTCGCCAGTTTTTAATCCCTTTAGATGACAGCATCCCAACCTAAAGTCACCCAAAATGTTCTTTTATGCTACTGGTGATAATGCCCATCCCTTCCCATACAAACCCCTCTTCTCCTTCTTACATGTCAAAAAAAAAGAAAGAGAGTTGAAAAGCAGATTGAATGTTTAATTTCAAGTATTCATTTAGTAAAAAGACACTTGTAAAGACAGAATTAGGTGAACTACAGTTGTGGCCAAAAGTATTGACACCCCTGCAATTCTGTCAGATAATACTCAGTTTCTTCCTGAAAATGATTGCAATCACAAATTCTTTGGTATTATCATCTTCATTTAAAATGTCTTCAATTAAAAAACACAAAAACAATTGTCCTAAAGTCAAATCTATAATATAAAACCCGAAGGCCACTTCCGGCCAATCCGGCCAACTTCCGTGATGGCCTCCGACCTGTGTAATCAGACCGGAACCGGAAGTGGGCGCTTTAGCGCCCACCAGATCCACGAGCGGTGAGCGCGTAGCGCTCACCGCGAGCCGTTAAACTCCCACGACCCCTGTGTCCCGGCGCCTCCTCTCTCCTCCGGCCCAGTCCTCCCGCTCCTCTCTCCGCCGCTCCCGCTCCTCCTCCCGCCGCTCGGTTCTCATCCTCCCCTCAATGTTGCAGCTCAGAGCGGAGGACATGCGGTTCTCCCGACGCCGCCCGCAGATGACCGGCATCAGCCGGTTCTCTCCCGCTTGCCACACATGCGGCTCCCCAGCTCCTGCGGCCCCCCCGCGGTCCTCCTGCCCCCCCCCCGCGCTCCTGCGGGCCCCCGCCAGCTACTCATGCCCCCCCGCGGGTCCTCTTGCCCCCCCGCGGCTCCTGCTGCCCCCCGCAGCTACTCATGCCCCCCCGCGGGTCGTCCTGCCCCCCCGCGGCTCCTGCGGGCCCCCCGCGGGTCGTCTTGCCCCCCCGCGGGTCGTCCTGCCCCCCCGCGGCTCCTGCGGCCCCCCGCAGCTACTCATGCCCCCCCACGGGTCGTCCTGCCCCCCCGCGGCTCCTGCGGGCCCCCCGCGGGTCGTCTTGCCCCCCCGCGGGTCGTCTTGCCCCCCCGCGGGTCGTCCTGCTCCCCCGCGGCTCCTGCGGCCCCCCGCAGCTACTCATGCCCCCCCGCGGGTCGTCCTGCCCCCCCGCGGCTCCTGCGGGCCCCCCGCGGGTCGTCTTGCCCCCCCGCGGGTCGTCTTGCCCCCCCGCGGGTCGTCCTGCCCCCCCACTGCTCCTGCGGCCCCCCGCAGCTACTCCTGCCCCCCCGCGGCTCCTGCTGCCCCCACCCTGCTTGCTTCTACTAAAAATAATAAATCCCTCATAGAGGATACTCACCCGTCCGCCGGCGCGCTCCATCTACGTCCTATAGCTCCATGGCTTGAGGACCTGTGGTTGCCTGGGAAACCGATCAGCTGATCGGTTTCCCAGTCAACCACAGGTCCTGCGAGCCGCCACACGGGTGAGTATCCTCCCATCCATCCTGCCCCTACCCCCCACCGGCTCCAACCTGCCCCCCCCCCTGCTCCATAGCACACATCCCCCTCTGCTCCATCCTGCCCCCCCTCCATCCTGCCCGCCCCCCACCCGCTGCATCCAGCCCCCCCTCCACCGCCTCCATCCTGTCCCCCCACAACAGTTCCATCCTGCCCCCCCGCCTCCAACCTACCCCCTGCCCCCGCCGACTCCATCCTGCCCCCGCCCGCTCCATCTTTCATTCCCCCCCCCCCCCCGCTGACTCCATCCTGCCCCCCCCACACCAGCTCCATCCTGCCCCCTCACCGGCTCCATCCTGCACCCCCCGCCCGCTCCATCCTACCCCCCCACTGCCTCCATCATGCCCCCCACCACACCAGCTCCATCCCGCCCCCGCCGGCTCCATCCTGCCCCCCCCCACCATCTCCATCCTGCCCCCCCCACCAGCTCCATCCTGCCCCCCCACCGACTTCATCATGCCCCCCGCCAACTCCATCCTGCCCCCCCCACCAGCTCCATCCTGCCTCCCCCCCGCCCGCTCCATCCTATCCATCCTACCCCCCCGCTGGCTCGATCCTGCCCCCCCCCACACCGTCTCCATCCTGCCCCCACACCGTCTCCATCCTGCCCCCCACCGGCTCCATCCTGCCCCCCCACCGACTTCATCATGCCCCCCCGCCAACTCCATCCTGCCCCCCCCACCAGCTCCATCCTATCCATCCTACCCCCCCGCTGGCTCGATCCTGCCCCCCCCCCACACCGTCTCCATCCTGCCCCCACACCGTCTCCATCCTGCCCCCCCACCGGCTCCATCCTGCCCCCCCACCTGCTCCATCCTGCCCCCTTCCCACACCAGCTCCATCCTGCCCCCTCGCCCGCTCCATCCTCACCCCCCGCCAGCTCCATTCCACCCCCTCCCACCCGCTCCATCCTGTGCCCCCCCCTCGGCTCCATCCTGCCCCCCCCCGCCGCTTCCATCCTGCCCCCCTGCCCGCTCCATCCTGCCCCCCCCACACACCAGCTCTATTCTGCCCCCCCGCCACCTCCATCCTGCCCCCCCCGCCAGCTCCATCCTGCCCCCCCCCCGCCAGCTCCATCCTGCCCCCCCCGCCAGCTCCATCCTGCCCCCCCTCCGGCTCCATCCTGCCCCCCCTCCGGCTCCATCCTGCCCCCCCTCCGGCTCCATCCTGCCCCCCCTCCGGCTCCATCTTACCCCCCCGCCGGCTCCATCCTGCCCCCAGCCGACTCCATCCTGCCCCCCCGGCTCCATCCTACCCCCCCCGCCTCCATCCTGCCCCCCACCCCCCCCAAGTTCCATCCTGCTCCCCCCCCCGCCAGCTCCATCCTGCCGCCCCCCGCCAGCTCCATCCTGCCCCCCCGCCAGCTCCATCCTGCCCCCTCTCCTCTGCGTCCTCTGCCCCCTGTCCTCTGCGTCCTCTGCCCCCTCTCCTCTGCCCCCTGTCCTCTGCGTCCTCTGCGTCCTCTGCTCCCTCTGCGTCCTCTGCCCCCTGTCCTCTGCCCCCTGTCCTCTGCGTCCTCTGCCCCCTGTCCTCTGCCCCCTGTCCTCTGCCCCCTGTCCCTCTGCCCCCTGTCCTCTGCCCCCTGTCCTCTGTGTCCTCTGCCTCCTCTGTGTCCTCTGCCTCCTCTGTGTCCTCTGCCTCCTCTGCCCCCTCTGTGTCCTCTGCCCCCTGTCCTCTGCCTCCTCTGCCCCCTGTCCTCTGCCTCCTCTGCCCCCTGTCCTCTGCCTCCTCTGCCCCCTGTCCTCTGCCTCCTCTGCCCCCTGTCCTCTGCTTCCTCTGCCCCCTGTCCTCTGCCCCCTGTCCTCTGCCTCCTCTGCCCCCTGTCCTCTGCCTCCTCTGCCCCCTGTCCTCTGCCCCCTGTCCTCTGCCTCCTCTGCCCCCTGTCCTCTACCTCCTCTGCCCCCTGTCCTCTGCCTCCTCTGCCCCTGTCCTCTGCGTCCTCTGCCCTCTGTCCTCTGCGTCCTCTGCCCCTTGTCCTCTGCGTCCTCTGCCCCCTGTCCTCTGCGTCCTCTGCCCCCTGTCCTCTGCGTCCTCTGCCCCCTGTCCTCTGCGTCCTCTGCCCCCTGTCCTCTGCGTCCTCTGCCCCCTGTCCTCTGCGTCCTCTGCCCCCTGTCCTCTGCCTCCTCCTGCCCCCTGTCCTCTGCCTCCTCTGCCCCCCTGTCCTCTGCCCCCTGTCCTCTGCCTCCTCTGCCCCCTGTCCTCTACCTCCTCTGCCCCCTGTCCTCTGCCTCCTCTGCCCCCTGTCCTCTGCGTCCTCTGCCCTCTGTCCTCTGCCCCCTGTCCTCTGCGTCCTCTGCCCCCTGTCCTCTGCGTCCTCTGCCCCCTGTCCTCTGCGTCCTCTGCCCCCTGTCCTCTGTGTCCTCTGCCCCCTGTCCTCTGCGTCCTCTGCCCCCTGTCCTCTGCGTCCTCTGCCCCCTGTCCTCTGCCCCCTGTCCTCTGCCCCCTGTCCTCTGCCCCCTGTCCTCTGCCCCCTGTCCTCTGCGTCCTCTGCCCCCTGTCCTCTGCGTCCTCTGCCCCCTGTCCTCTGCGTCCTCTGCCCCTGTCCTCTGCGTCCTCTGCCCCCTGTCCTCTGCGTCCTCTGCCCCCTGTCCTCTGCGTCCTCTGCCCCCTGTCCTCTGCGTCCTCTGCCCCCTGTCCTCTGCGTCCTCTGCCCCCTCTGCGTCCTCTGCCCCCTCTGCGTCCTCTGCCCCCTCTGCGTCCTCTGCCCCCTCTGTGTCCTCTGCCCCTTCTGTGTCCTCTGCGTCCTCTGTGTCCTCTGCGTCCTCTGCCCCCTGTCCTCTGCGTCCCCCCCCGGCTACAGTCACCGACACACGGAACGTTCCGATCTCGGAAGTTCCGTGTGCCCTCCTGCCACTCCCCTCCACCCTCTGCCCTCCAGCCAGTACCTACATACCGGGGGGGGCAGGGGGCCCATTGCCCGCCACCTCGGAGGGCCACACACACCCTGGGGGTACCCGTGCTCCCTGCCGTGTGCCTGGAGAGGAGGGAGGGCGGGACTTCCTCTCCTGCAGCTCTGCCCGCCCCTCCTCTCCTCCTACACCCGACGCCCGGCCACCGGTAAGTCTGCAGCCATACACGCTGCTCTGCCCTCCAGCCTGTGTGCCCCCTCTGTCCTCTGCGTCCTCTGCCCCCTCTGTGTCCTCTGCCCCCTCTGTGTCCTCTGCCCCCTGTCCTCTGTGTCCTCTGCCCCCTGTCCTCTGTGTCCTCTGCCCCCTGTCCTCTGTGTCCTCTGCCCCCTGTCCTCTGTGTCCTCTGCCCCCTGTCCTCTGCGTCCTCTGCCCCCTGTCCTCTGCGTCCTCTGCCCCCTCTGTGTCCTCTGCCCCCTGTCCTCTGCCCCCTGTCCTCTGCGTCCTCTGCCCCCTCTGTGTCCTCTGCCTCCTGTCCTCTGCGTCCTCTGTGTCCTCTGCCCCCTGTCCTCTGCCCCCTGTCCTCTGCCCCCTGTCCTCTGCCCCCTGTCATCTGCGTCCTCTGCCCCCTCTGTGTCCTCTGCCCCCTCTGTGTCCTCTGCCCCCTGTCCTCTGCCCCCTGTCCTCTGCCCCCTGTCCTCTGCCCCCTGTCCTCTGCGTCCTCTGCCCCCTCTGTGTCCTCTTCCCCCTGTCCTCTGCGTCCTCTCCCCCCTGTCCTCTGCGTCCTCTGCCCCCTGTCCTCTGCGTCCTCTGCCCCCTGTCCTCTGCGTCCTCTGCCCCCTGTCCTCTGCGTCCTCTGCCCCCTGTCCTCTGCGTCCTCTGCCCCCTCTGTGTCCTCTCCCCCCTGTCCTCTGCCCCCTGTCCTCTGCCCCCTGTCCTCTGCGTCCTCTGCCCCCTCTGTGTCCTCTTCCCCCTGTCCTCTGCGTCCTCTTCGCCCTGTCCTCTGCGTCCTCTTCGCCCTGTCCTCTGCGTCCTCTGCCCCCTGTCCTCTGCGTCCTCTGCCCCCTCTCCTCTGCGTCCTCTGCCCCCTGTCCTCTGCGTCCTCTGCCCCCTGTCCTCTGCGTCCTCTGCCCCCTCTGTGTCCTCTGCCCCCTGTCCTCTGCCCCCTGTCCTCTGCCCCCTCTGTGTCCTCTGCCCCCTGTCCTCTGCCCCCTGTCCTCTGCCCCCTGTCCTCTGCCCCCTGTCCTCTGCCCCCTCTGCGTCCTCTGCCCCCTCTGCGTCCTCTGCCCCCTCTGCGTCCTCTGCCCCCTCTGCGTCCTCTGCGTCCTCTGCCCCCTGTCCTCTGCCCCCTGTCCTCTGCCCCCTGTCCTCTGCCCCCTGTCCTCTGCGTCCTCTTCCCCCTGTCCTCTGCGTCCTCTTCCCCCTGTCCTCTGCGTCCTCTCCCCCCTGTCCTCTGCGTCCTCTCCCCCCTGTCCTCTGCGTCCTCTGCCCCCTGTCCTCTGCCCCTGTCCTCTGCCCCCTGTCCTCTGCCCCCTGTCCTCTGCCCCCTCTGCCCCCTCTGTGTCCTCTGCCCCCTGTCCTCTGCGTCCTCTGCCCCCTCTGTGTCCTCTTCCCCCTGTCCTCTGCGTCCTCTCCCCCCTGTCCTCTGCGTCCTCTCCCCCCTGTCCTCTGCGTCCTCTTCCCCCCTGTCCTCTGCGTCCTCTCCCCCCTGTCCTCTGCGTCCTCTGCCCCCTGTCCTCTGCCCCCTCTGCGTCCTCTGCCCCCTCTGCGTCCTCTGCCCCCTCTGCGTCCTCTGCCCCCTGTCCTCTGCCCCCTGTCCTCTGCCCCCTGTCCTCTGCGTCCTGTCCTCTGCGTCCTCTGCCCCCTCTGTGTCCTCTTCCCCCTGTCCTCTGCGTCCTCTTCCCCCTGTCCTCTGCGTCCTCTTCCCCCTGTCCTCTGCGTCCTCTTCCCCCTGTCCTCTGCGTCCTCTTCCCCCTGTCCTCTGCGTCCTCTTCCCCCTGTCCTCTGCGTCCTCTGCCCCCTGTCCTCTGCATCCTCTGCCCCCTGTCCTCTGCCCCTGTCCTCTGCCCCCTGTCCTCTGCCCCCTGTCCTCTGCCCCGCGTCCTCTGCCCCCTCTGCGTCCTCTGCCCTCTCTGCGTCCTCTGCCCCCTCTGTGTCCTCTGCCCCCTGTCCTCTGCCCCCTGTCCTCTGCCCCCTGTCCTCTGCCCCCTGTCTTCTGCCCCCTGTCCTCTGCCCCCTGTCCTCTGCGTCCTCTGCCCCCTCTGTGTCCTCTTCCCCCTGTCCTCTGCGTCCTCTTCCCCCTGTCCTCTGCGTCCTCTTCCCCCTGTCCTCTGCGTCCTCTTCCCCCTGTCCTCTGCGTCCTCTTCCCCCTGTCCTCTGCGTCCTCTTCCCCCTGTCCTCTGCGTCCTCTGCCCCCTGTCCTCTGCGTCCTCTGCCCCCTGTCCTCTGCGTCCTCTGCCCCCTGTCCTCTGCCCCCTGTCCTCTGCCCCCTGTCCTCTGCCCCCTGTCCTCTGCCCCGCGTCCTCTGCCCCCTCTGCGTCCTCTGCCCTCTCTGCGTCCTCTGCCCCCTCTGTGTCCTCTGCCCCCTGTCCTCTGCCCCCTGTCCTCTGCCCCCTGTGTTCTGCCCCCTGTCCTCTGCCCCCTGTCCTCTGCGTCCTCTGCCCCCTCTGTGTCCTCTTCCCCCTGTCCTCTGCGTCCTCTTCCCCCTGTCCTCTGCGTCCTCTTCCCCCTGTCCTCTGCGTCCTCTTCCCCCTGTCCTCTGCGTCCTCTTCCCCCTGTCCTCTGTGTCCTCTTCCCCCTGTCCTCTGCGTCCTCTGCCCCCTGTCCTCTGCGTCCTCTGCCCCCTGTCCTCTGCGTCCTCTGCCCCCTGTCCTCTGCGTCCTCTGCCCCCTGTCCTCTGCGTCCTCTGCCCCGTCCTCTGCGTCCTCTGCCCCGTCCTCTGCGTCCTCTCCCCCCTGTCCTCTGCGTCGTCTGCCCCCTGTCCTCTGCCCCCTGTCCTCTGCCCCCTGTCATCTGCGTCCTCTGCCCCCTCTGTGTCCTCTGCCCCCTGTTCTCTGCCCCCTGTTCTCTGCCCCCTGTCCTCTGCCCCCTGTCCTCTGCCCCCTGTCCTCTGCCCCCTGTCCTCTGCGTCCTCTGCCCCCTCTGTGTCCTCTTCCCCCTGTCCTCTGCGTCCTCTCCCCCCTGTCCTCTGCGTCCTCTGCCCCCTGTCCTCTGCGTCCTCTGCCCCCTGTCCTCTGCGTCCTCTGCCCCCTCTGTGTCCTCTGCCCCCTCTGTGTCCTCTGCCCCCTCTGTGTCCTCTGCCCCTGTCCTCTGCCCCCTGTCCTCTGCCCCCTGTACTCTGCCCCCTGTCCTCTGCCCCCTGTCCTCTGTGTCCTCTGCCCCCTCTGCCCCCTCTGCCTCCTCTGCCCCCTCTGTGTCCTCTGCCCCCTGTCCTCTGCCTCCTCTGCCCCCTGTCCTCTGCCTCCTCTGCCCCCTGTCCTCTGCCTCCTCTGCCCCCTGTCCTCTGCCTCCTCTGCCCCCTGTCCTCTGCCTCCTCTGCCCCCTGTCCTCTGCCTCCTCTGCCCCCTGTCCTCTGCCCCCTGTTCTCTGCCTCCTCTGCCCCCTGTCCTCTGCCTCCTCTGCCCCCTGTCCTCTGCCCCCTGTCCTCTGCCTCCTCTGCCCCCTGTCCTCTGCCTCCTCTGCCCCCTGTCCTCTGCCTCCTCTGCCCCCTGTCCTCTACCTCCTCTGCCCCCTGTCCTCTGCCTCCTCTGCCCCCTGTCCTCTGCGTCCTCTGCCCCCTGTCCTCTGCGTCCTCTGCCCCCTGTCCTCTGCGTCCTCTGCCCCCTGTCCTCTGCGTCCTCTGCCCCCTGTCCTCTGCGTCCTCTGCCCCCTGTCCTCTGCGTCCTCTGCCCCCTGTCCTCTGCGTCCTCTGCCCCCTGTCCTCTGCGTCCTCTGCCCCCTGTCCTCTGCGTCCTCTGCCCCCTGTCCTCTGCGTCCTCTGCCCCCTGTCCTCTGCGTCCTCTGCCCCCTGTCCTCTGCGTCCTCTGCCCCCTGTCCTCTGCCCTCTGTCCTCTGCGTCCTCTGCCCCCTGTCCTCTGCCCTCTGTCCTCTGCGTCCTCTGCCCCCTGTCCTCTGCGTCCTCTTGCCCCCTGTCCTCTGCGTCCTCTGCCCCCTGTCCTCTGCGTCCTCTGCCCCCTCTGCGTCCTCTGCCCCCTCTGTGTCCTCTGCCCCCTCTGTGTCCTCTGCCCCCTCTGTGTCCTCTGCCCCTCTGTGTCCTCTGCCCCCTCTGTGTCCTCTGCCCCCTCTGTGTCCTCTGCCCCCTCTGTGTCCTCTGCGTCCTCTGTGTCCTCTGCGTCCTCTGTGTCCTCTGCGTCCTCTGCCCCCTTTCCTCTGCGTCCTCTGCGTCCTCTGCCCCCTGTCCTCTGCGTCTTCTGCCCCCTGTCCTCTGCGTCGTCTGCCCCCTGTCCTCTGCCCCCTCTGCCCCCTGTCCTCTGCCCCCTCTGCCCCCTCTGCCCCCTGTCCTCTGCCCCCTCTGTGTCCTCTGCCCCCTCTGTGTCCTCTGCCCCCTCTGTGTCCTCTGCCCCCTCTGTGTCCTCTGCCCCCTCTGTGTCCTCTGCGTCCTCTGCCCCCTGTCCTCTGCGTCCTCTGCCCCCTGTCCTCTGCGTCCTCTGCCCCCTGTCCTCTGCGTCTTCTGCCCCCTGTCCTCTGCGTCCTCTGCCCCCTGTCCTCTGCCCCCTCTGTGTCCTGTCCTCTGCCCCCTCTGTGTCCTCTGCCCCCTGTCCTCTGCCCCCTCTGCCCCCTCTGTGTCCTCTGCCCCCTGTCCTCTGCGTCCTCTGCCCCCTGTCCTCTGCGTCCTCTGCCCCCTGTCCTCTGCCCAGCCGCCTCTGCCCCCTGTCCTCTGCGCTGACCACTCTGCCCACGTCGCTGCGCTGACCAATCTCACCGCACTCGCTGCTAACCACTGAGCCACCGCACTCACTGCTAACCACTGAGCCACCGCACTCACTGCTAACCACTGAGCCACCGCACTCACTGCTAACCACTGAGCCACCGTACACTGCTACCCACTGAGCCACCTGTATACACACAATTCATTTCACCGCACTCCCGTAACTATTAGTAAATAAACTATATATGGATTCTAGACTACCCGATTCTTTAGAATCGGGCCGCCATCTAGTTGGATATAATTCCACACCATTCATAAAAAAGGGGGTGGACAAAAGTATTGGCACTGTTAGAAAAATCATGTGATACTTCTCTAATTTGTGTAATTAACAGCACCTGTAACTTACCTGTGGCACCTAATAGGTGTTGGCAATAACTAAATCACACTTGCAGCCAGTTGACATGGATTAAAGTTGACTCAACCTCTGTTCTGTGTCCTTGTGTGTACCACATTGAGCATGGAGAAAAGAAAAAAGACCAAAGAACTGTCTGAGAACTTGAGAAACCAAATTGTGAGGAAGCATGAGCAATCTCAAGGCTACAAGTCCATCTCCAAAGACCTGAATGTTCCTGTGTCTACCGTGCGCAGTGTCATCAAGAAGTTTAAAGCCCATGGCACTGTGGCTAACCTCCCAAGATTGTGCGGAAGGTGGTTAAAGAACCTCGACTAACATCCAAACAAGTTCAAGCTGCCCTGCAGTCCAAGGGTACAACAGTGTCAACCCATACTATTCGTCGGCGTCTGAATGAAAAGGGACTGTATGGTAGGATACCCAGGAAGACCCCACTTCTTACCCCGAGACATAAAAAAGCGAGGCTGGAGTTTGCCAAAACCTACCTGAGAAAGCCTAAAACGTTTTGGAAGAATGTTCTCTGGTCAGATGAGACAAAAGTAGAGCTTTTTGGGCAAAGACATCAACATAGAGTTTACAGGAGAAAAAAAGAGGCATTCAAAGAAAAGAACACGGTCCCTACAGTCAAACATGGCGGAGGTTCCCTGATGTTTTGGGGTTGCTTTGCTGCCTCTGGCACTGGACTGCTTGACCGTGTGCATGGCATTATGAAGTCTGAAGACTACCAACAAATTTTGCAGCATAATGTAGGGCCCAGTGTGAGAAAGCTGGGTCTCCCTCAGAGGTCATGGGTCTTCCAGCAGGACAATGACCCAAAACACACTTAAAAAAGCACTAGAAAATGGTTTGAGAGAAAGCACTAGAGACTTCTAAGGTGGCCAGCAATGAGGCCAGACCTGAATCCCATAGAACACCTGTGGAGAGATCTAAAAATTACAGTTTGGAGAAGGCACCCTTCAAATATCAGGGACCTGGAGCAGTTTGCCAAAGAAGAATTGTAAGAAACTCATTGATAGTTACCGGAAGCGGTTGATCGCAGTTATTTTGGCTAAAGGTTGTGCACCCAAGTATTAGGCTGAGGGTGCCAATTCTTTTGTCTGGCCCATTTTTGGAGTTTTGTCTGAAATGATCAATGTTTTGCTTTTTGCTTCTTTCTCTTTTGTGTTTTTTCATTAAAGACAAATTAAATGAAGATAATAATACCAGATTGCAATAATTTTCAGGAAGAAACTGAGTATTATTTGACAGAATTGCAGGGGTGTCAATACTTTTGGCCACAACTGTATGGTGGCACAGTGTCCATTAATCACTGAGCCCATGGACTGTGGTATACCTGCCGGGTATTGATGTATGCCCAGACTGTGTGTACAGCGAGGGGAATGAGCTTCATTTGTGCCAAGTGCATGTTAATGAGTACAAGGTAACAGCCTTGTTGGACTCGGGAAGCATCGTGATCCTTGTGTAGGCATCTCTGGCCTCTGGGACAAAATCCACTGGTCGTTCAGTGGGGGTATTCTGTATCCATGTGAATCTCCGAGAGTACCCACCAGAGGTAGTCACTATCACTACCCCATGTGGACAGGTGCAACATGAACTGGGAGTTATGAAAACGCTCCCCTATGATATGATTTTGGGGAGGTCTCTGCCTCTTTTCTGGACTCCATGTAGGAGGCAATCCAAACCTCCTCAGGTAATGGACGGATTGGGCTTTGAGTCTGATGATTTCGAGTCTGGGAACCCTGCCTTAGGGGTCACTAATATAGGGACAGAGTGTAACCTGACAGGTCTCCCCGAGAGGTAATGGAAGGAGAGCTCGAGACGGTCAAGCTAATCCCGGAGCAGAGGTGTCTCCAGATAATTTCGGGACAGCTTAACTATAGGATCATACGTTGGCCGATGCCCGAAGTAGGGTGACAGTAATTGATGGGGTGAAGCTAACTACAAGTGCCGCTGTGAGTTTTCCCCATCTTGTCCTCAAACGATTTACTCTATCAAGTGGATAAAATGCGGGGTGTTATAGTGGAGCCGCTGTCAATTCCTCATCCGTATCACCGTCGGGCCCTAGAGTTGGCACATAAACACCTAATGAGCGGCCACCTGGGGGGAAAAAAAAGACAGGAGTTACTTTTGCAGCGGTTTTTTTTTTGCCCGGAGTCGTAAGGGAGGTAAAAAGGTTTGAATCATGGCCTGAATGGCAGCTGACCTCACCCACGGCTCATTTCCACAGTCCATTTGTGCCTATCATACAGGTACCTTTTGAGCGGATCGCCATGGATTTGGTATGACCAATTGTAAAGTCTATAAACTGAATTAAATTTTATTGATACATAGTTAAAATTACAAAGAGATTATAAATAAAACATCATCAATTGTAAAAACACCACATTAATAATGCATCAAACTATTTCCGATTGTTGCGGATCTTAAAACAGGGATTGGGGCCACAAGCATAAAAACCATCAGTCTGTGAGAGTATTGTACATCCAGTATAAATCAATCAAACACCTGCATAATTCAAGTAGTATACATCCGTGGGTATTCCTTAAGTGATGTATTAGTACCAACCAGGGTAACCAGTTTAATCTCCAGACCCCACTATCCAATATTGGTCAAAAAAGAGACGCTCCGTGTGTAAAAGTGCTTTGTGCAAAAGTTGAAAATTAATAAAAAGTGTATAAAAAATTTTTTTTTATATATATATGTAAAAATTATTATATATATAAAAATGGTGCCACATCTTCACACAAGAAATTAATTAAATGAACGCAGTGTCAGAACAATTAATAGAAACCGTCACACCATATAATTAGTAAAAAAAGTGTGTAAAAAAACAACTTATTGCTGCAAAGTTAATTAAAAATATTAAAAAATATTGAAACAACAAGTGATACACAATGTATAAAGTGCACAAAAAGAGGAGCCTTTCAAAATTAGACCAATATATCGGGAGGGGAATGTTCAGTGATTATCCTGACCCAGAGGGATCAACCTTGAATCTTCCACAGATAGAAAAAAGTGTTAATTTTGCCATGGGGAGACAGTATCCCTCCTCTATCACATAGAAAAGCACCACTTTTCCTATGTCAGAAACCTAGTTACTCTCACAAGGTTATACCAGCTATATGGTTTACAAGCGGCCACCTATTATCCTTCTGTACTGAGGTCGGACAATGTCCAGTAATGTCTAATCCCCTCAGTATTGGTATAATTACCTGTCCAGATAAGATGCACCGTCACCCTGACGCGTTTCGCCCTGCGGCTTCTTCCAGAGGGTCTGGAAGAAGCCGCAGGGCGAAACGCGTCAGGGTGACGGTGCATCTTATCTGGACAGGTAATTATACCAATACTGAGGGGATTAGACATTACTGGACATTGTCCGACCTCAGTACAAAAGGATAATAGGTGGCCGCTTGTAAACCATATAGCTGGTATAACCTTGTGAGAGTAACTAGGTTTCTGACATAGGAAAAGTGGTGCTTTTCTATGTGATAGAGGAGGGATACTGTCTCCCCATGGCAAAATTAACACTTTTTTCTATCTGTGGAAGATTCAAGGTTGATCCCTCTGGGTCAGGATAATCACTGAACATTCCCCTCCCGATATATTGGTCTAATTTTGAAAGGCTCCTCTTTTTGTGCACTTTATACATTGTGTATCACTTGTTGTTTCAATATTTTTTAATATTTTTAATTAACTTTGCAGCAATAAGTTGTTTTTTTACACACTTTTTTTACTAATTATATGGTGTGACGGTTTCTATTAATTGTTCTGACACTGCGTTCATTTAATTAATTTCTTGTGTGAAGATGTGGCACCATTTTTATATATATAATAATTTTTACATATATATATAAAAAAAAAATTTTATACACTTTTTATTAATTTTCAACTTTTGCACAAAGCACTTTTACACACGGAGCGTCTCTTTTTTGACCAATATTGGATAGTGGGGTCTGGAGATTAAACTGGTTACCCTGGTTGGTACTAATACATCACTTAAGGAATACCCACGGATGTATACTACTTGAATTATGCAGGTGTTTGATTGATTTATACTGGATGTACAATACTCTCACAGACTGATGGTTTTTATGCTTGTGGCCTGTGGGGCAGCGCCTGGATTGCAAGTCAGGAAACACGTGGAGCCCGGTAGTGGTTCAAACAGGACCCGGTGTTTATTGCTGGTACACACAGCGATGGCACAGTCTGCCGGAATCCGGGTCGCAGCCGGGTACACAAGACACAGTTCATATAACGTACCCCGGGTCCTTCAGGCCAAAGGCCTCGGTTATGGGCCACCCCGAGTTCCCCAGCCCTCCTGGGCTAGGCCGTGTTAGTCTAGCACACGGCCTCCTGGAACTCTAGACCTCTCCTTTCTGTATATCTGCTGCTGCTGCAGCCAAGGCACAAATCTGTGTACAGGGAACCCCGCCCTGCCTCCTGACCAGGCTTTTAACTCCGTGTCTACTTCCGGGACCGTGCAAGACCCGGAGCGGAGGGAGCGGACCGTCCCTTTCTCTCACACCCTATACCGGGCTCAATACGTGACAGTGCGCATTCTGGGGGAGACATAGCGCCCCTCGCATATGATCCCCCGCACTGTCTCACACACCCCCCCCCTCGGTTCAAACTTGTGGGGTTGAACCCCAGCCATCAAACAGGGTGCCCGGGACAGGGCATCCGCATTACCCTGCAACTTGCCAGCCCGATGCTCCACCGTAAAATTGAAGTTTTGGAGGGACAGGAACCACCGGGTGACCCGAGCGTTCCGTTCCTTGGCATTTCGCATCCAGACCAAGGGAGCGTGATCCGTAACTAACCGGAACTGTCGCCCGAGCAAATAATAACGTAGGGACTCTAAGGCCCATTTAACGGCCAAGCACTCCTTCTCCACTACGCTATAATTCTTTTCCGCCGGGGACAATTTCCGGCTCAAGTAAGTGACCGGATGCTCGATTCCGTCCACTTCCTGCGACAGCACAGCCCCCAGCCCCACCTCCGAGGCGTCTGTTTGTACAACGAAGGCGCGTTTGAAGTCAGGACTGATGAGGACGGGCTGTCCGCACAAGGCCAACTTCATGGACTGAAAGGCTGCCTCTGCTTGGGGATTCCACCGCACCAACGCAGTTTTCTTCCCTTTCAACAGGTCGGATAGGGCCGCCGTTCGTCCAGCAAAGTTGGGTATGAAACGTCGGTAATACCCAACAATGCCGAGAAACGCCCTCACCTGTTTGGTAGACACTGGTCGGGGCCAATTTTGAATGGCCTCGATTTTGTTTATTTGGGGTTTGATAACCCCTCGCCCAATCACATACCCCAGGTACCGGGCCTCCTCGAGCCCCATGGCACATTTTTTTGGATTCGCCGTCAGGCCGGCGGCCCTGAGCGAATCTACCACGGCCTGTACCTGGGATAAGTGGGTATGCCAATCAGGACTAAAGATGATGATATCATCCAGGTAAGCGGACGCGTACTTCCGATGGGGTTCTAACACTATGTCCATGAGCCGCTGGAATGTGGCCGGGGCTCCATGCAACCCAAAAGGCAACACAACATAGTGATAGAGGCCTTCCGGAGTAACAAAGGCGGTTTTTTCCTTAGCCGATTTTGTCAGCGGCACTTGCCAGTAGCCTTTTGTCAGATCGAGCGTCGTAAAGTACTGGGCTTGCCCCAGTCTTTCGATCAGCTCGTCCACCCGGGGCATGGGATATAAATCAAACTTAGATACTTCATTCAGCTTCCGGAAATCGTTGCAAAACCGCAGCGATCCGTCCGGTTTTGGAATGAGCACGATGGGACTAGCCCACTCGCTCCGGGATTCTTCTATCACCCCTAACTTAAGCATGTGTTTCACTTCGGCCGCGATGGCTTGCCGTCGGGCCTCGGGTACCCGGTACGGTTTCACCCGCACTTTTACCCGGGGCTCAGTGACAATGTCATGTTGAATGACCGAAGTCCGCCCGGGCAGGTCAGAAAACACATCGGGATTCTGCTGTACCAATTTGTGAGCTTCCCGTCGTTGGGCCTTAGTGAGGGTGTCACTTATTCGTACGCCTTCGGTATCCCTGGGGGCCGAAGGGGAAGGGACCCCGGGTGCATCGGATGCCTCCATGATCATGCACTCCCGATCTTTCCACGCCTTGAGCAGGTTAACGTGGTATAGCTGCACGGGTTTCCTTTTCCCGGGCTGGTATACCTTGTAATTCACCTCCCCTACTTTTTCCCGGATTTCATATGGCCCTTGCCATTTGGCCAATAACTTGCTTTCCGTAGTGGGCACTAAGACCAATACCCGGTCTCCCACCTCAAAGGTCCTAACGGTGGCCCGTGTATTATACGTGCGGCTTTGAGCTCCTTGAGCATCCATCAGGTGCTCTGTCACAATAGGCCGGACCGCCGTGATCCGGTCCTGCATTTTCGCCACGTGGTCTATGACGCTCCTATAGGGAGTGGGTTCCTGTTCCCACGTCTCCTTGGCGACATCCAAGAGCCCTCTAGGATGTCGGCCGTACAACAGTTCAAAGGGGGAAAACCCCGTAGACGACTGTGGTACCTCCCGGATGGCGAACATTAGATATGGTAATAGCATATCCCAATCCTTTCCATCCTTGGCCACGACCTTTTTCAGCATGGACTTCAGGGTTTTGTTAAACCGCTCGACTAACCCGTCGGTCTGGGGATGGTACACCGAGGTGCGCAGCTGTTTGATGTTGAGCAATTTACACAGTTCCCGGGTCACTTTGGACATAAAAGGAGTCCCCTGATCTGTGAGGATTTCCTTAGGTAGTCCTAGGCGACAGAACATGGCAAACAGCTCCCGGGCAATTATTTTCGCCGTGGGGTGGCGTAACGGGATCGCCTCCGGGTACCGGGTGGCGTAGTCGACAACCACGAGTATGTGTTGGTGGCCTCGTGCTGATTTCACTATAGGCCCCACCAAATCCATTGCGATCCGTTCAAAAGGTTCCTCTATAACTGGTAGAGGTACCAATGGACTACGGAAGGTGGCAATGGGTGTGGTCAGCTGACATTCCGGGCAGGAGTCACAGTACCTCTGGACATCCGCATACACGCCCGGCCAAAAGAACCTTCGCAAGATGCGTTCTTGCGTTTTTTTTAGCCCCAAGGTGGCCCCCTAGCAGGTGGGAGTGGGCCATCTCTAGGACCGCCCGGCGGTGTGGCTGCGGTACTACCAGTTGGTCCACAACCTCATCCCGGATTTTGTCCACCCTATAGAGTAACTCTTGGTTAAGCACCATGCGTGGAAATACGTTCTCTGCCCCCGGATGCTGAGCTACCCCGTTTATTTCAGTTACCCTTTCTCGGGCCCGGGTCAGTGTGGGATCCTGTAGCTGGGCTGTCCCAAACGCTCCCCGGGATACTTCCAACTCTGGAAGCGGTGGGGTCTCCTCGACCTCCCCTGCCAAGACGTCTAGCGGGAACCTATCGGGGTGACACTCTAGCCCTATGTTGGCGACCCCTACGGCAGGTGTCCCGGTCTCAGGGTCGTCGGGCTCAGCACCCGGGTTCCCTGGCTTCAGGACAGGGCTACTCCTCCTTTCCCATAAGGACCAAAACAACGGTAAGTCTCTTCCCAGCACCGTCCCGTAGGGTAGAGCCTTTACCACTCCGACCACGTGAGTCACCTCTCCACAGGGAGTGGATAGAGTCACTTCCGTGGTCGGATACTCGCGTAGGTCCCCCGTGAATACACCGGACCCCGACCAATCCCCCAGTGAGTTGCAACCCGGGGATTAAGGACGCACGAACCAGTGTCACCCAACTGCCAGAGTCCAAGAGAGCTTCTGCTCTGTGTCCATTGACGAGCACCGGACACAGAGGTGGTGCCGTTAGGGGAACCACTACATCTGCGGTGAACACGGGGCGGGCATACATCGAGAGCCGGCGTGTGAACCCACAGTCCATGGGGTCCGCTGTTAGTGGGCAATAGGTAGCCACATGTCCCGGCCCTTTGCACCGCCAGCACCACGTAGCGGTGCCAGCGCCGGGTCGGAAGCTCCTTCTTGGGGAGCCTGGTTTCTTGCCAGCCCCGTTCTGGGGTATCCTCTCAGCGGGTACGTTTTTAGGAGAGTCCCCTGTAGATGAACGCATACCTCTACCCGGCTCCGGAGGCCGGCGTAACTGCCGCAGTGGGGCAGAGTCCCGTATGAACTCCTCGGTGGCTGTATATCGCTCTATCAAGCTAACCACCTGGTCCAAGGTACCCGGGTCCCCTTGCCCCACCCAACGCTGTATCGCAACCGGCAGAGTCCGAACCAGCCGGTCGACCACCACCCTTTCCACCATCTGTCCCGGAGTTAAGCTCTCAGGCTGGAGCCACCGTTTCACCAACTGCAATAAGTCATACGCCTGGGAGCGAGCCGGCTTGGACTCCACATAGGACCAGGAAAACACCCATTGGGCTCGGACATAAGTATTGACCCCCAGTCTAGCAAGGATCTCACCTTTGAGTCTGGCGTAGTCCTGTGCTTCCTCCCAACTGAGGTCCGTGTAGGCCTTTTGGGCATCGCCCATCAGGAATGGCACCACCACTTCAGCCCACTGAGCGGAAGGGAGGCCTTCTCGTTCTGCGGTGCGCTCGTAGACGGTGAGGAAGGCTTCTACGTCGTCCTCTGGACTCAGCTTCCGCAGGGCCGATCGGACCCGGTCCCGGGCCTCACGCCGCTCCGGGGGAGGCGCTGTTGGCGGGTCTCGTAAGGCCGCAATTTGCTGCAGGAGCAGTTCATTCATTTTCTGCTGTTGTAGAAACTGCTCCTGTTGTAACAACTGCTGCTGCTCCTGCTGTCGCTGGTGCTGCTCCTGCTGTCGGAGCTGCTGCTCCTGCTGTCGCTGGTGCTGCTCCTGTCCCAATTGGTGCACGGGGAAGAACACCCCATCACCTACTTGGTTTGGAAGCTTACTCCACCGGAGAGGAACTATAACATAGTTGAAACGGAGTGCCTGGCCATAAAGTGGGCCTTGGAGTCTCTCTGCTATTATATGTCAGGGCGACGGTTTCGCTTTGTAACAGACCACTCCACAATAGTCAGGATGAGCAGTGCCATGGAGCACTAGGGTCACCTGGTGGCTCCTCTCCTTGCAGAACTACAGTTTTACTCTGGAATATCAGGCGGGGAGGTTGCAGGGCAATGCAGATGCCCTGTAGAAAGGCCCTTGTATGATGGCTGGTGTTCAATCCCGCAAGCGTTAACAGAGGGGGGGGGGGGGGTATGTGAGGCAGTGACCAGAGTCATATATGATATGTGTCCCCGAGAATGTGCTCACAAACCCTGTAATCTCCATCCACTCAAGGTTTTCTACCTTTCCCATGTCCAGGAATAGGTTTTAAACCTGGACTGAAGCACAGGGTAGGGTTCTCAGTGAGAGCCAGGTGGACAGAGCAGGAGCAGCTCTGTGTGCTGGCTGTGTGCCGTTTAACACAGCCTTGCAGTGTGTACTTGACCCTTCCAAGGGGACCTGGCCAGGACAGACCCTAGCAGCGGTGCAGAGACTTTGCAAGACTGTGTGAACAGGATTGTACCAACTGCGTCCTGGATCTCAAAGGTCTGTAATCACCTGGACTTGTAAATAAACTGTGTGTTGTGAGAACAAGTGCCTGGGTCACTGCCTCCCGTCTTGCCCAACCAACACCGCTACCTCACAATGTACACTGGGAGAAGTTGATTTTTGGTGACGAAGGCGGGCGATTATGCTCCCATGTGCAGTGTTGGCTTAGATATATAAAAGACATCCTGTTTGTTTGGAGTAGCACTGCGGAGCAGCTCGGCGAATTTATGGAGCACTTGGGCAGTAACAACATGAACATCAAATTGACATATAAGTACAGTGCAGAGAGTGGACTTCCTGGATATAGACAACATGGTGGATCCCCGTTCATGGATTCAAACGGGGATAGACAGAAAGTCCACATCAGTTAACTCTCTTCTGCACGCATCCTCTGCCCATAGTGCCTTCACGATTTGGGTTATTCCTACTGGCCAATTTCTTTGTGCCAGAAGAATTTTCTCATCCTGGGAACAGATTGAGGCCCAGGGCAAAGACCTCATGTCTTATTTTTGGGAAAAAGGCTACAGTGGCAGGGGACTTAAGAGAGCCTATTTGAGGGCCAAGCATACTTCTATGTCAGAACTCCTAAAGGGGAAGCAAAAAGGTATTGTCTCGGCAGCAGATATGAAGATCCTCTTCATCACCACCTATTCACATGAATGGCATACAGTGCAGTAAATCTTGACCAAACACTGGGCCATCTTGAAATCTGATCCATCCCTTGGGGAATCTCTCTTGGATTACCCTCTTATGACAGCCCGCAGAGCCCCGAATTTCAGGGATGCACTGGTCTGTAGCCACTACGTTCCACAGGTCCTTGCAGTAATATCCTTCGCCCTAGCTCATTCTCCAACTACGATCGCTCCCGTATATTTTATATACGCTATCATATTGTCACATCGCCTTTGGACTCTGTGGCTCGTGTTCCTGCCTTGGCCACTGGGAGGCGCCGGATTCCGGCTGATGGGGTCGGTGATAGGAGGGCCTTATCCTCATATGGACCTGCTCCTTTGACGTCGGCCGCCATGTTTCTCCTTTGAGTGATGTTGGTTGCAGAGTAGCGGGCCCTGCAGAGGTGTCTGATAGGCACAGCCTTCGTTCTTCTGTCAGAAGTGGGGTGGTTGGTGCCAGTCGTGCATCACCATCTGACCTGGTTCTGGGGGCGGTCCGAATGAGATCATCAGGCTGTGAGCTCCAGCCTACGGGAGGTAACTGCGCCCTTCAAATACATTGGAGCCTGTCTTTCAGGCCGCCAGATATAGTTTTGGTTCCCCAGTGATATAGTGTGTGTTTGGTTTTGACTCTGACCTTTGCCTGGATTTTCGACTCTGCTACCGCCTGATGATTTTGTACCTTAGCTGCCCTCTCGGTTTTGACTCTGACTCCTGACTACGTTCTTCGGATTCTGATTTTTCCCTTCCTGGTGACCTCCCTGCTCTGCTGCTCATAATAGGCAGCTACATCCTGGGCTCCACTGTAATTCCAGATCCCTGTATAGGGGTTAAGGGTCTGGGGGTTTCTCGGGGTGCTGCCTTACCAGCAGCTCAGCCTCACAGTGGATGGTCGTCACATTATATCTGTCCATACCATTTTTTATATATATATAAAAGCAATCCCTTACCTTTTTTTTTTCTTTGTTTCCCAATGGTTTTCCCTGTTTTTTTTTCTTTACTCTGAGCTGTGTCTTCCACTGATTGCTTCCCTCAATGCACCTGTGTCCTGCTTCACAGTCTTGTGGAGGATCATTCCCATCATCCTATACCAACGTGCTGTACAAGCCACGATCTGGAGTCCTCTGTGTGAACCCTGGAGATCGGAAGGCCTCGTGCCCTGGATGTGAGCAAATGGGGGGCTCTGGCTCTGCCTGCCCAGGTGCCCAGGTATTGCCCGTGGATGCGGCCAAAGTTTTGTTACCTATTTCTTTGTCTTACTTTAAGAAATCTTTGTGCTTGGAGGCATATGTAGACAGTGACTCAGAGGGGAATTTCATAGATCTCCAGGTAGCAAGAACTATCACTACTAAGGCTTAATGCCCCCATTAAAACCACTGCAGTTTATGGCACGCTCTTTATCCAGGGTGGAGTGTAATTCGTCACTAAGGAAGTGTCAATGCTGGTGGGGTTTTACATGCTGAAAATGTGTCATTTTTTGCTATTGGTAATTTATCATCTGCAGTAATCCTGGGCATGCCATGGTTACGTAAACATAACCCAGTCATAGACTGGCTCTTGTGTGACATCGTGCGCTGGAGCCCAGAGTGTCAGGATAACTGTATCTCGCTATCTTTAAACCAAGTGAAGGTCAAGCCTCCTCCCTTTGTACCATATGCCTTTAGAGATTTTGAGGATGTATTTTCTATTCAGGAATCAGAGAAATTACCCCCTCACAGAGAGTATGATTGCGCCATAGATTTGATACCTGATTCTTGTCTCCCAAAGGGGGGAATATTTAATCTCTCTGGTCCAGAACGTCAGGTCATGAAAGAGTACATAGCAGACAGTCTGCAAAAAGGATATTGTAGGCCGTCCACCTCACCAGTAGTTGCCGGTTTCTTTTTTGTTGGAAAGAAAGATGGCGGCCTCAGACCTTGCATTGATTACCGTGAATTAAACGCGATCACTGTGAAAAACCAGTATCCTCTTCCACACATCCCTGATCTTTATAATCAGCTGTTGGGAGCCAAGTATTTCACCAAACTGGACCTCAGGGGAGCATATAACTTTGTCCGTATAAAAGAAGGCGATGAGTGGAAGACCACATTTAACACGCCTCTTGGCCATTTTGAGTATCTCGTAATGCCGTTCGGGTTAAGTAACGCACCTGCAGTGTTTCAGAATTTTGTCAACGATATTTCCAGAGATATCAGTGGTGTATATGTGGTAGTTTATTTGGACGACATTCTGTTTTTTTCTCCTGGTCTTTGGTCGCACGTCCGACATGTCTGTACTGTACTCCAGAGACTCAGAGAGCATTCTTTATTCGCCAAATTAGAGAAATGTGTCTTCATGGAAGAGTAGATAAATTTTTGAGGGTATATTATATCGGCCAAAGGTTTTCGCATGGATCCTTCTAAAATTAAACCCATTAAGGAATGGGTACAACTCAAGTCTCTAAAGGCACTGCAGCAATTCTTGGGTTTCGCTAACTATTATCGCAAATTTATTAAAGGGTTTTCAGAGATAGCCAAACCACTCACTGATTTGACTCGTAAAGGGGCGATGTGGTTAATTGGAAGCATGAAGCAATTCATGCGTTTTCTATGTTAAAAGAATGTTTCTCCTCTGACCCAATATTGGTTCAGCCTGATCTGGACCGCCCCTTCACTGTAGAGGTAGATGCCTCTGAAGTTGGAGTGGGAGCAGTGCTATCACAAGGCACTGCATCCCTCACTCAGCTACATCCTTGTACCTTCTTTTCCCAAAAATGTTTATCTACCGAGACGAATTATGACATAGGTAATCGGGAGCTGTTGGCAATCAAATGGGCCTTCGAGGAATGGCACCACTTCCTCGAAGGCGCCAAACATAAGATTACCGTATTTACCGACCACAAAAACCTGACCTACTTGAAGTCAGCGAAAAGACTGAATCCTAGACAGGCTAGGTGGGCTTTGTTCTTTTCCAGATTTGATTTCGTTATCACTTTCCAACCGGGTACTAAAAATGTGAGAGCTGATGCCCTGTCTCGAAGTTTTTGCCCCTTACAAGTCAAGGACGTGGAACCGACTCCCATTTTAGCCAAGGGGATTGTTGTTTCGGCTGTGTCTTTGGATCTTCTGGAAGAGATTCGTGGATCTCCAGAACAGGCCCCTGACACTGCTCCTGCCCAGTAACTATTCGTCCCCGCCAAATTCTGCCTCCAAGTCCTTAAGGAATCTCATGATTCTGTCCTCGCAGGGCATCCTGGTATCAATAACACCATCAGACTTGTAACCAGGAATTTGTGGTGGCCAACCATAGTAAAGGACTGTAAGGAAAATGTACTGGCTTGTGAAACCTGTGCTCGCGCTAAGTCTCCCCGCAACCACCCTGCCGGGTTGCTCCAGTCCTTGCCTACCCCTGAGGGTCCTTGGACTCATATCAGATGTTCCTGTGAATACTGTTTCTGACAGGGGCACCCAGTTTGTTTCTAAGTTTTGGAGGGCATTCTGTAAACGAATTGGAATTGACTATTCCTTTATTTCTTCCTATCACCCTGAAACCAATGGTCAAACCGAGCGCACTAATCAAGCTCTCGAACAGTATCTACGTTTTTATGTCTCTGAGCATCAATCCGATTGGGTGGAACATCTGCCATTAGTGGAATTCGCCATGAATAACCAGTACCAGGAGTCCATCAACACCACCCCTTTCTACTGTAATCATGGGCTGCACCCGCGCTTTGGTTCATTTTCTTCTAGGCTTTCTGACGTCCCTGGGGTAGAAAGGTCCGTAGATCAGTTAAAGACTATCTGGTCTGAAGTGAACAAAAACTTGAAGGGGGCTCAGACTAGGCAGGCGTCTTCCGCTAATAAACGGCGCTCCAAGGGTCCGGACCTGGGAGTTGGGGACAAAGTTTGGCTGTCTACGAAAAATATCAAGCTCAAAGTGCCGTCTGCCAAGCTAGGTCCCAGGTTTATTGGTCCGTATGAAATTATTGACGTGATTAACCCTGTAGCCTTTCGTCTGAAGCTCCCTCAATTGTTCAAACTGCCAATGTATTCCATAAATCCCTTCTCAAATTGTACCGATCTCCGATTCGTCCTGTCCGATCCCCTCCACCACCGGTCTTGGTCAGGGGTGCCGTGGAATACAAAGTTCAATGGATCCTTGATTCCCGCTTAGTGAGAGGATCCGTGCAGTATCTGGTACATTGGAAGGGCTATGGTCCGGAGGAGAGGTCCAGTAATATCCATGCCAAGAGTTTGATCAGGAAGTTTCATCTTCTTCATCCCAATAAACCGGGTTTTGTGGGTCCGGAGGCCCCTCGTAGAGGGGGAGGGGGATTACTGTCACATCGCCATTGGACTCTGTGGCTGCTGTTCCTGCCTCGGCCACTGGGAGGCGCCGGATTCCGTCGGCTGATGGTGATAGGAGGGCCTTATCCTCATATGCACCTGCTCCTTCGACGTCGGCCTCTGTTGCTGAACGCCGCCGTGTTTCTCCTTTGAGTGATGTTGGTTGCAGAGTAGCGAGCCCTGCAGAGGTGTCTGATAGGCGCAGCCTTCGTTCTTCTGTCAGAAGTGGGGTGGTTGGTGCCAGTCATGCATCACCATCTGGCCTGGTTCTATGGGCGGTCCGGATGAGATCATCAGGCTGTGAGCTCCAGCCTATGGGATGTAACTGCGCCCTTCAAATACATTGGAGCCTGTCTTGCAGGCCGCCAGATATAGTTTTGGTTTCCCAGTGATAAAGTGTGTGTTTGGTTTTGACTCTGACCTTTGCCTGGATTTTCGACTCTGCTACCGCCTGACGATTTTGTACCTTAGCTGCCCTCTCGGTTTTGACTCGGACTCCTGACTACGTTCTTCAGATCCTGATTTTTCCCTTCCTGGCGACCTTCCTGCTCTGCTGCTCATAATAGGCAACTACACCCTGGGCTCCGCTGTAATTCCAAATCCCTGTATAGGGGTTAAGTGTCTGGGGGTTTCTCGGGGTGCTGCCTTACCAGCAGCTCAGCCTCACAGCGGATGGTCATCACACATATATATGGGATTGACCTCGCGAGAGCTGAAGAGGAGAGTTAGAGAGCATGTCTGGGAAATTGCTGCAGCCAGATAGTGATGACCTTGATTGGCTTAAAACTATCCCCCAACACTTTAGGATCCACCATGACTGTGATCCAACGACTCTAATGGTACCGTCACACGTGGCGATATCACCGGCAACATCGCTGGCAACTCACGGGAGCACACACTTTTTTGGTGCGCTGCCATGGTTGCTGTTGCGATGTAACACGCAGTGATATCGCCGGCAACGCATCTGCAATCTTGCCGGCAACTATCGCAGCCAAGGTTAAACTCTACCCTACAAGCATATATGGAACTTGGTTGATGCAGTTTATGACTGTACTATAACGTTTGCATATCAAGCAGTATTCCACCGTGATCCTGCATCATTGGGCCCCTAGATCAACATTGAACTATGTAAACTTCTCCCTTTCTTTCCAATTTGTTATTTATACCCTGCGAGTATAAATGTAGTTCACCCAATTTTGTCTGTACCAGTGTCTTAAAGTGTCTTTTTACTAAATGAATACTTTAAATTAAACATTCAATCTGCTATTCAACTCATTTTCTCCTTTTTGATATATTGACCTGAGTTGGTGTGGGAGGTGGTGTACTGATTTCAGCCACCTTTCTCGCTTGAGTAATTCATGATTTTCTGGTACTATTCTTCTTACAAGTGTATCTTATTCCTGTTTCTGCCACATGTACCTCATGGTCAACAAGCTACAAACAATGTTCCATTTATTAATATTTCACATCTGAGGCACTTGTGATGAGACCTATTTTTAGCATCAACCATGATACAGCCCCTGGGGCTAATTTTTTGAGACACTATATCTATGCCTGCACATTGGGCACTGAAACTACCATGATACTAGTCCTACCTTCATAATTGTCTGGCACTTGAGGCCTCCTTCCTGCGTCAACCATGGAACAGCTCCAAGAACTAATGTTTTGAGACACTATGTCTATGCCTACACATTGGGCACTGGAACTACTGTGATACTAGTCCTACCTTCATAATTGTCTGGCCCTTGAGGCCTCCTTCTTGTGTCAACCATGACAAAGCCGATAGGGCTAATTTGTTTGGAATACTATATCCCAACAAGGACAGTAGTCCAACCTTTATAATTGTGAAGCCCTTGTGATGATGATGGGTGGCTTCTTCCTGAGTCAACCATCACACAGTCCGTCACACTCTCCTTATGCCACTTGCACACTGAACTGTCAGATGATCTCCTCGATCATCACTAGCTCCTATGCCACGTCTGACAGCTCAGTGCGTAAGTGGTGTAGGAGTCTGGCTCTGCCAGCAAAAAATGACATCACTTCAAACAGTGTTTGTAAACTGTAGTAAAGCAGTGGTGGAAAACCACTTGTACAGCCCCTGATATACATGTACACCATACATTTTTTTTAACATTTACACATTAAAAAAGGGGATGAACAGCCTTCCCAGACCTCTGGGTTGTGTCCAGATGAAAATTACTTGTGTTTCCCATTGACTTGCATTGTACTCGCTACTCATAACTAGGGATGAGCGAGTCTACTCGCTAGGACTCGTTACTCGGCGATTCTTAAGGGACTCGCTGGACTCGGGAATCGGCGAGTCTTTTAGCGAATACTCGCTCAGTAACGAGTCCAATGCAAGTGAATGGCAATCTTAGTTTTGTCATAGTTTACTTTCTCTCACTCGCTAGACTCGCTAGACTCGCTCTATCACATCGCTATATAGCTTGAATCTCCCCAAACAGCAGCGAGTCTGAGCGAGTCTACGAGTCCGAATCCTAGCGAGTCTGCGATTCCGAGTCCTGTATTCTCTATTCGGGACTCGCGAATCCAGAATCTTTTATGTTACTAGTCAGCATTGCGTGTTAGGTCAGAAAACTTGTGAAGATAGCCAATCATAGTCAGTAATGGCATAGCAGCTTTGGTTGTGTCAGGACTATGATTGGCTGCTGTCCATCGTGATGCCTATGTCATCTATGACAAGGCAAGGCAGTATATAAGGCTTGCCCCCGCCATTTTGGGCACATTGCTGAGAAGAGCTGACCTAGTGCAGGGAGACTTGGAGCAGATCTAGGGACAGTTAGGCAGTGTAGGAGTCACATATAACCCAAAAGTTCTTTTCAGAACTAACAGGACGCAGTGTAGGAGTCAAGATTCCTCACACATAACCCAAAAGTTCTTTTCAGAACTACCAGGACGGAGGATTGCTGTACAGGACTGTAAGGAAGGGGAGATAGGAGCAGCCTTACAGTGAATCCAGCACCATCCTCAGAGCTTAGTTCACCCAGCTTTCCGCAGAGCTGTAATCCTAAGCTTTTTCTTATTTTTGGCACTAGTCTACCAAATAATTTTGGTGCCATTTTTCCACAAAAAATTTCCTGTGCCAGTGCGTAGCTGTACGGTGTCCTGCCTGCAGCTCGCACGGTACTTGTAAACTTGCACGCAGCCAGCACCGCAGCCTAAGTGTGCCTGGTTGTGCGTACTAAACAATTTTTTCCTGTGCCAGTGCGTAGCTGTACGGTGTCCTGCCTGCAGCTCGCACGGTACTTGTAAACTTGCACGCAGCCAGCACCGCAGCCTAAGTGTGCCTGGTTGTGCGTACTAAACAATTTTTTCCTGTGCCAGTGCGTAGCTGTACGGTGTCCTGCCTGCAGCTCGCACGGTACTTGTAAACTTGCACGCAGCCAGCACCGCAGCCTAAGTGTGCCTGGTTGTGCGTACTAAACAATTTTTTCCTGTGCCAGTGCGTAGCTGTACGGTGTCCTGCCTGCAGCTCGCACGGTACTTGTAAACTTGCACGCAGCCAGCACCGCAGCCTAAGTGTGCCTGGTTGTGCGTACTAAACAATTTTTTCCTGTGCCAGTGCGTAGCTGTACGGTGTCCTGCCTGCAGCTCGCACGGTACTTGTAAACTTGCACGCAGCCAGCACCGCAGCCTAAGTGTGCCTGGTTCTGCGTACTAAACAATTTTTTCCTGTGCCAGTGCGTAGCTGTACGGTGTCCTGCCTGCAGCTCGCACGGTACTTGTAAACTTGCACGCAGCCAGCACCGCAGCCTAAGTGTGCCTGGTTGTGCGTACTAAACAATTTTTTCCTGTGCCAGTGCGTAGCTGTACGGTGTCCTGCCTGCAGCTCGCACGGTACTTGTAAACTTGCACGCAGCCAGCACCGCAGCCTAAGTGTGCCTGGTTGTGCGTACTAAACAATTTTTTCCTGTGCCAGTGCGTAGCTGTACGGTGTCCTGCCTGCAGCTCGCACGGTACTTGTAAACTTGCACGCAGCCAGCACCGCAGCCTAAGTGTGCCTGGTTGTGCGTACTAAACAATTTTTTCCTGTGCCAGTGCGTAGCTGTACGGTGTCCTGCCTGCAGCTCGCACGGTACTTGTAAACTTGCACGCAGCCAGCACCGCAGCCTAAGTGTGCCTGGTTCTGCGTACTAAACAATTTTTTCCTGTGCCAGTGCGTAGCTGTACGGTGTCCTGCCTGCAGCTCGCACGGTACTTGTAAACTTGCACGCAGCCAGCACCGCAGCCTAAGTGTGCCTGGTTCTGCGTACTAAACAATTTTTTCCTGTGCCAGTGCGTAGCTGTACGGTGTCCTGCCTGCAGCTCGCACGGTACTTGTAAACTTGCACGCAGCCAGCACCGCAGCCTAAGTGTGCCTGGTTGTGCGTACTAAACAATTTTTTCCTGTGCCAGTGCGTAGCTGTACGGTGTCCTGCCTGCAGCTCGCACGGTACTTGTAAACTTGCACGCAGCCAGCACCGCAGCCTAAGTGTGCCTGGTTCTGCGTACTAAACAATTTTTTCCTGTGCCAGTGCGTAGCTGTACGGTGTCCTGCCTGCAGCTCGCACGGTACTTGTAAACTTGCACGCAGCCAGCACCGCAGCCTAAGTGTGCCTGGTTGTGCGTACTAAACAATTTTTTCCTGTGCCAGTGCGTAGCTGTACGGTGTCCTGCCTGCAGCTCGCACGGTACTTGTAAACTTGCACGCAGCCAGCACCGCAGCCTAAGTGTGCCTGGTTGTGCGTACTAAACAATTTTTTCCTGTGCCAGTGCGTAGCTGTACGGTGTCCTGCCTGCAGCTCGCACGGTACTTGTAAACTTGCACGCAGCCAGCACCGCAGCCTAAGTGTGCCTGGTTCTGCGTACTAAACAATTTTTTCCTGTGCCAGTGCGTAGCTGTACGGTGTCCTGCCTGCAGCTCGCACGGTACTTGTAAACTTGCACGCAGCCAGCACCGCAGCCGAAGTGTGCCTGGTTGTGCGTACTAAACAATTTTTTCCTGTGCCAGTGCGTAGCTGTACGGTGTCCTGCCTGCAGCTCGCACGGTACCTTCCATCTCTCTAAAAATATCTTAGCCTCTAGTGTGTACCTTTCACGAAATAGTACCTGCTACTTGTTTTACAAGCCCCCAGAAAGCCACCAGAAATTACAAAATGTCACACAAAAAAACCAAATCCCAAAAAAAGTCTTGCTAAGGGACAGGGACGAGGTACAGGCATTGGTAGTCGTGGCCAACTATCCACCAGTTCGGGCAGACAGACGAGGATTGATCGATCGTTCCTCCTGTCTAACTTTCCCCGTCAGGAAAGTAAACGAGTATTGAGGCCGGAAGACGAACAGCATCTAACGTCTTGGCTGGCAGACAAGACCTCAACAACAGGTTCTTGCAGCACTCAAGGTTCCTTGAGCACTGTATCTACTGTTGGTACATACCATGCTGGGTCATCTAATCCACAACCTCTTCACAGTTCCTCAGACCAACAGCAGCCCATGAAAATGTTGACACAGACATGGGTCACTCAGATGACTTATTTGGTACATATAATCCTTTACATGAATCCGGTTTGCCAGACTCCGTAGTAGATGACATACTTGATGAAGAATTGTCCATTCATGGACAAGTTTTAGAGACACCCCGGCCACATGAACGTGTCTTTCAGCAAAGTCTTAGACCGTCTCAGGAGTTGGAGGATGATGATGAGACAGTGACACACTTGTCATCTGGGGAGCAAAATCTATCTTGTTATCGGGAAGATTTAGAAGAGGAAGGGGTTGATGATGAGACAACTGATCCCACGTGGAATGTTGCGATGCAGAGCCAGCAGAGCAGCACGGAGGAAGAAAGTGTGTATGTCCCACCAACAAAGGCAGCAAGGCCGACTCCTCCCACCAGAACTCAAAGAGTCACCACTGTTGCCCAAAATGTGTCCACTGTGGCTCAAAATTTGTCAACTGGTGGACAAAATGTCTCAAATGTGGGCCTCAGTAATCCCTCAGGGAGTACAGTCAAGCCTAGAGGTCGGTCAGCCACTGTGTGGAAATTTTTTAAAGATGGGCCTTCTCAAGAAAATGTGGTCATCTGTACCATCTGCCATGCAAGGCTCAGCAGAGGCCACGGGAAAGGAAACCAGAGCACCAGCAGTATGCGGAAGCACATGGCTGGTCAGCACCCTATTCAGTGGTCAAAAGTGCAGCCTTCCACAACAGTGTCATCTGACCCAAAGACTGCGACGGTAACTCAGATACGTCCGTCACAATCAAGTGTTGCTGAAGCTGGTCCAGCTCATATGTACTCATCACAAGCAGCGGTTGCAGAGAGACTGAACACGAGTGCAGACAGTTGTCGGTCAGCAACATCGTTACAGTTATCAGTGACACAGCTGTACGAAAGGAAGCAGAAATACCACTCTTCCCACCCATTAGCCAAAAAAATAAATGCCCAGATAGCTAAGTTGTTAGCAGTCGAGATGTTGCCGTTTAGGCTTGTGGGTACAGACTCTTTCCGTGAGCTTTTGGCTGTGGCAGTACCACGCTACTCGGTTCCAAGCCGCCACTACTTTTCACGTTGTGCCGTCCCCGCGTTACATGAGCATGTCATTAACAACCTCAAGCGTGCCCTCACCAACGCTGTAACCGGGAAAGTACACCTTACTACGGACACGTGGACAAGCAGTTCAGGACAGGGCCGGTACATCTCGCTCACCGCGCATTGGATCAACGTTGTGGAGAGTGTGCCAAACGATGTTAGTGTTACATCAAACATCCTACCCACGCCACGGATAGCTGGCACAACCTCATTCAGGGTCTCTGCATCATCCTATATGTCCACTACCCCATCTTCCGCTTCCTCGACCAATCCTCAATTGCCCTCAACATCACGGCCAAGTTGGGAGGTTTGCTGCAGTGCTTCAGCAAGACGCCAACAGGCTCTGCTGAAGCTGATCTGTTTAGGTCACACACCGCACACTGCAGTAGAGCTGTTGAAAGGTCTGAAGGAACAGACAGATGAGTGGCTATCCCCACTCCAACTCCAGACCGGTCTCGTGGTGAGCGACAATGGTCGTAACCTAGTGGCTGCACTTAAGCTCGGAAACCTTGTGCACGTCCCTTGCATGGCTCACGTGCTGAATCTGGTAGTGCAGAAATTCCTGCGTACATACCCAGAGCTATGTGACCTACTGGAGAAGGTGCGTCGAGTTTGTGCACATTTTCGTCATTCGTCAACAGCGGTTGGAAAACTTTCATTGCTTCAAAAGCAATTGAATTTGCCCAACCACAGACTCATTTGTGACATGCCGACACGATGGAACTCTACATTCCATATGTTATCGAGGATCAATGAGCAGCAGAGGGCAATATCCGAGTATCAGTTGCAACATGCCCGTCAGACCGGCAGTCAGCCACGACATATTAGTACAATGGAGTGGGTGTGGATCGCTGACACATCTGAGGTTCTTGATAATTTTGACTACTGCACAAAACTGGTGAGCGGTGATCAGTCCATCATCAGTGTCACTATACCCATGCTGTGTCTGCTGAAAGAGTCCCTCATTAATCAGAAAAATGAAGCATTGAGAGCCCAGCAGATGGCTATGGAGCCAGATTTAAACAGCGCAGTACCTAGCCAGCAAAGCCAGTATGACCAGGCAACAATGGCTCCTGAGGAGGAACAGGAGCAAGACGATGAAGAGGATTCATTTTTTGTTGGTGCCGATGTCAACCCAGATGGTACTCAGAACCCCAGCTTTGTGTCTGTCCACCATGGGTGGCCTGGAGAGGAGGAGGCGGAGACAGACTTTGCGGATACAATGGGTATTGAACATCGTTCTGAGGACACTGAAGACATGACTCTATGCAGCTTAGGACACATGTCTGACTTCATGTTGACTTGTCTGCTAGAAGACCCACGAGTGATTAACATATTGCACAACGACCTCTACTGGTTGGCCACCTTTCTGGACCCACGTTATAAAGATAAATTCACCTCACTGCTGTTTCAGTCACCACGTGGCTTGACAATTGACTATTTCAAGAGTGTTCTTGTGGAAAATATGCTTCGAATATCACCGTCAGACAACACTCTGCCCATAGTTAGCAACTCTGTGCAACAGCAGCCTTTGGTCGGGGCACAATCATCCACGCTGTCCAGAAGAGATGCTGGAAAGATGTCCGCAAAGTGGGCTATGTTCAATAAGCCATCGAACCTGCAGCGCCATGTTGCTCCAGTAACCATCTCTCGGAGACAGAAACTTACCAACATGGTACAAGAATACTTAAGTGACAGTACCTGCTTCCTGACTGATGCCGCAGTCCCGTTTAATTACTGGGTCTCCAAGCTCCACACTTGGACCGAGCTCTCGTTGTATGCCTTGGAGGTGCTGGCATGCCCTGCAGCTAGTGTGACATCAGAGCGGGTTTTCAGTGCCGCTGGGGGTATCATAACTGATACCAGGACACGTCTTACTCCAGAGAATGCAGACAGGCTTACTCTAATTAAGTTTAATAGGAACTGGATTTCACAAGACTTCTTGAGCCCTGAAGACGACAGTACTCAGAGCTGAAGTGCCACGTTCATCATCAATATGATATAATTAATCATTGTATTATATTGTGTCTTTTTGGTACAAGCAGTATGTCCAAGACCAGTAACGATTTGCGTAACCATGTTCCTGCAACCTGGTAATGAGGCTGCTTCATCTTAAACCAACACTACACCTTAACTTCGGTTTCATTAACCATCACACAACACCTTTTCACAAGGAATCAACCTTTATTTTCTGTTAGCAAACATTTAACAGCCCCTTGGGCTAATTTTTGGAAACACCCAGCCTAACAAGCTGATCATGGCCCTTAGGCCTGCATTTACACTAAAAATGCAAAACAGCCCCTTGGGCTAATTTTTGGAAACACCCAGCTTAACAAGCTGATCATGGCCCTTAGGCCTGCATTTATACCCAAAAAGCAAAACAGCCCCTTGGGCTAATTTTTTGAAACACCCAGCCTAACAAGCTGAACATGGCCATTAGGCCTGCATTTATACCCAAAATGCAAAACAGCCCCTTGGGCTAATTTTTGGAAACACCCAGCCTAACAAGCTGAACATGGCCATTAGGCCTGCATTTATACCCAAAATGCAAAACAGCCCCTTGGGCTAATTTTTGGAAACACCCAGCCTAACAAGCTGAACATGGCCATTAGGCCTGCATTTATACCCAAAATGCAAAACAGCCCCTTGGGCTAATTTTTCCAGGCACCAAGCCTATGCCTCCATCGTGGGCATTGCATGTACTATGCTCCTAGTACAAGCAATTCTATTGTATGGGCCAAGCACCCTGCTTTCTGAAAAAAATGTATATGAAGCCCCTTCAGCTAATTTTTTTAGGCAACAAGCCTATGCTTGCATCGTGGGCATTGCTTGGACTATCATCCTGCTGGAGCCTGGAGAAAGGTCCCACTGTACGCTCTGTAGAAAACGCGTAGACGCGATGTGTAGCAGGTAGATGTCCCAGCCTCTCACATGTGTGTTCCTAGTCTTGTTGCCATAGCGAGGCATTAAGTAACCCCCCAAACACAGGCACTGTTTATTTGTCAGCAACATTTGTCTGTGGAGTCATGATTTTACACTTAGTAACCAAGGTGACTTCATGCTCCATGCGGTCCGTAAAGTACTTGCTAATGATGCTCTCTCTCCCCTGTCCTCCACGCCAAATGTCTCGGGGTAATCCTTGACTCATCCCTCTCCTTCAAGCCCCACCTCTAGTTCCTAACCAAGTCCCTGTCACTCCAACTCAAAAATATTTCAAGAATTTGCTCGTTACTCAACCCTGACACAGCTAAAACACTCATTAATGCCCTCATCATCTCACGCCTTGACTACTGGAACCTCCTTCGCACAGGCCTCCCTGCCAACTCTCTTGCACCTCTCCAATGTATACTAAACTCTGCTGCCCGACTAATCCATCTGTCCTCACGCTACTCACCTGTCTACACCCACTGCCAAGCCCTTCACTGGGTCCCCGCCCCACAGAGAGCTCACTTTAAAACACTCATCATGACATTCAAAGCCTTACACAACCTATCCCCACCATACATCTCCGACATGATCTCCCGATACCATCCCTCACGCTACCTGCGTTCATCCAAAGAACTTCTCCGACACTCCCCCCTCATCTCCTCTTCCCACAACCGCATACAGGATTTCTCCCGGGCATCAACCATGCTCTGTAACTCGCTGCCCCACCTCATCACTCACTCGCCTACCCTGGGAACCTTCAAGAAACACCTAAAGACTCACCTCTTCCGACAGGCCTACAACCTGCCATGACACCCCGCTACACGCCCCACGACCGACACCTTCCCCACCCTATTGTATCCCCACCCACCCCTCGTTGAATGTGAGCCCACGCGTACAGGGTCCTCTCCAGTTGTACCTATATGACCTTATTGTCTATGTTTATTGTACTTCTCCTTGTGTACCTTATCCTCATGTAAAGCGCCATGGAACCTATCGGTGCTATATAAATAAATAATAATTATAATGATGATGACTTTAAGCCCACCCACAAAACAACCTACACATCCTTTCCCTGAAAAAAGACAGACACAAAGCAGTTTTTGTAAACTGGGTATTATTCCGCCATAATGGTAAAAATGTCAGAATTTTTTTTTTTTTTTTTTTTTTTTTTTTTGGTACAACTTTGTAAACAGGAAAATATAAGAAATAATAACAATGAAATTGTGCAATGCACATGAACACAAAATAAAAAAAATAAAAAAAAGGGGTCTACAGCTGCTGGTAGGTTGCCGCATCCTCCGGCCTTGCCAGTAAAGTGACACCATCACCCTGGTCCTGCAAGAGGTCAAGGGCCCCATGAATGGCCTCCGGCAACCCTTGAGGGTGGATCCTCTGGGCCGGTGTGGGGAAAAATGGTAGGTCCCTGTTAGGTGGCCATTGTGGAATGGTAGGTACAGGCCTCTGTGGTGGCACATGGCTGTCCCGGGGTGTGGGCCTGTCTAGTAGGTTGTAGTGTCTGAGTTGCCACCCCTCCAAAAAATTGAAAACCTCACCTGGGTGGTTTGGTGGGCGACTGGCGTCAAGCACAATCTGTAATGCTGACCTTGCCCGCAGTAGCCTGTGAAATGGAATTTCATCCAGGAATGGTATCAGACTGTGGGCAAAGTCAGCATTACTTTGTGCACGCCGTCTATTAGGTGACCCCGGGATCAGACCATGGCTGGTGTGAGGTGGGCATCCAGGTTCCTCCTCTTGCGGCCGGACATGCCCCAAAGCTGGGGTTGGTGCTGGTGGCGGCGGTGGTGGTGTTGGTGCTGGTGGCGGCGGTGGTGGTTTGTTTGGTTCTGGTGGCGGCGGTGGTGGTGTTGCTGCTGCTGGTGCGGCGGGGTGTGTGCTGGTGCTGGTGGCGGCGGTGGTGTTGTTGCTGCTGCTGGTGGCGGCGGTGGTGGTGGTGCTGGTGCTGGTGGCGGCGGTGGTGGTGGTGTTGGTGGTGCTGGTGGCGGCGGCGGTGGTGGTGGCGCGGCCGTGGTGGTGGTGGTGGGTGTTCTCCACGCCGCCTTCTGTTTGGCGGTGGAGGGTTCACAGCACGCCGCCCTCTGTAGTAAGCTTCTCTGTGGGTAAAGTAAAAAAAAATTTGGTGAATGCATTGCATTTGGAAACAAAAACATAGGTCAAACATTAAGTTGCACGCTTTTTAGACTCTGTGTATCTGTGTATTATTAATCAGATATTTGTTATTATTATGAAAGAATAACCAACTGTACATAACATAAAGGAATACGTGACTTTCTTTGCTAATTCCATACTAATACATAATTTTTCACCCCCTGATTAACACCCACCCCCCCCCCATCCCATCTAATCTAGACGATCAATAACACCAATGGTTCACATGAAAAAAAAAAAGTCCCCCTGACTTCACTTTTTACTTGACATACTTAATTCACAAAACTTTTAGCTTATATCATCTATATAAAGCAGGGAAGGGGTTGAAAGGTATACAATATATATATATATAATCTATTTATATAATCGGGAGTTTGAAATTCCGGCACTGTAGCCTAATCCCAAACTCCTTAGCGTCACTGCGAGCGGAGACGCGTATGCGCCTTCGCGAGCCGCAGACGCTTAACTCACACAGCCGCTATAGCGTTTTCTCTAGCGGCCTCGCGCCCTCCGCTCACAGCAAGACCTGCGCCCCTCACAGCGCCCAATCCGCCCCGGCATGCTGGCATTTGTACTTCCCCCGTCTGTGCACCCACAGGTCTTAGCAGATCACTGATGCTGACAGCGGGGGGGGGACAACACAGACAATCAAATCAGGAGGAGGTCAGTGTCAGGAGGAGATGACAGACGCCCGCCGGGGCCTGTGACACTGCAGAGGTCACAGCGGGGCTGTGTGTGCGGACAACGGGGAGGCCGGGGGCTACGGACGTACCGGACACGTCCTCTGCTCCTGGAGATGTGCCGCGGTTCCGCGCTCGCAGCGTATCTGACGCTGGAGCCGCGCTCACCACGCCCACACCACGCCCTCTGCCAAACAACCCACACCTCTCACTAACCTCCTGCAGCTAACCACACCCCATGTTTACCTTTGCCATGATGTCATTTAGCTGCGGCCGCTATCTTTAATAAGGTCAGAAATGATGGCAGTAATCGGATCTCTGCTCCCTCTAGCACGCCCCAACACTGTAGCACCATCTATTAACCCTATTCTCATCACCTATATACTCTGCTACCCACTGAGCCGCCTGTAGACTCTGCTACCCACAGACCCGCCTGTATACTCTGCTACCCACAGACCCACCTGTATACTCTGCTACCCACAGACCCGCCTGTATACTCTGCTACCTCAGACCCGCCTGTATACTCTGCTACCCACAGACCCGCCTGTATACTCTGCTACCTCAGACCCGCCTGTATACTCTGCTACCTCAGACCCGCCTGTATACTCTGCTACCCACAGACCCGCCTGTATACTCTGCTACCTCAGACCCGCCTGTATACTCTGCTACCCACAGACCCGCCTGTATACTCTGCTACCCACAGAGCCGCCTGTATACTCTGCTACCTCAGACCCGCCTGTATACTCTGCTACCCACAGACCCGCCTGTATACTCTGCTACCCACAGAGCCGTCTTTATACTCTGCTACCTCAGACCCGCCTGTATACTCTGCTACCCACAGACCCGCCTGTATACTCTGCTACCTCAGACCCGCCTGTATACTCTGCTACCCACAGAGCCAAAATGGAAACTAATGTATATATTTATAAATAATACTAAATGTACACAACAGTGCTGCAGATACATACCTTGGCATAGCGGCCACCGGGTGAAGGAAGGACAGCCGGTCATAAAAGTGGTAGTGGTTGAGCAATGGAGCGGCTCCCGGTTGTCTCTCTGAGTACTGCCGGTACTGCTTTTTATGCTGGTCCCGGCAGCTCCTCCACCGTTTTTTAAGATGGTCAACTGTGAAATGATTTGAAACCGGCTTTAGAGATGTGTAATATTTGAAAAAACAAAAGTATGTGTACAAATCAACAATAACATTTTATTCATTTTGTGTGTGTAATGTGTATACAAGGCACAGTGACACGACAGTGTGGAACATCATCAACAGCATTACGGACATTGAGCTCACGTGGCCACAATCACAAATGAGGCAGGACACATGTCAACGCATAGAGAATGTAATAGTGCGGGCACCAGACTCTGGTCATTAGTGGTATTTATATACACCCAACCCCTTGGCCGAAAGAGCCAGGAGGATAAGACATTAAACTCATTGTACTGTTGTGACCCCATCCAAATATAGGCAACTATGCGGTGGAGCATGATAACACATTCAGGGTCCTGTATACCCTGCTATGGGGGCCCTGTATTCCCACTGCTGGGGGCCCTGTAAACCCACTGGGCCACTGTCTACCCACTGCTGGGGGCCCTGTATACCCACTGCTGGGGGGGCCTGTACACACACTGAGGGCCCTGTATACAGGGACTGACTGGCACCCTACAGTTTGGGTCGCAACCCTCCCTCACTGGCCCGACACAGGTGAGGACGGGGGGTGGGTGATGACTGGCGGCCGCCTCACAGTCACCGCAGCTCCCGCATTATCCTATGGCTCGCTCCCAGCCGCAGCCTCGCGCTCCTCACAGCCGCTCGCTAACAGTCGCAGCCGCACGCCACTCACAGACGCTCACTCCCGGACGCAGCCGCGTGCTGATGACGTCATCGCGCGGCCAGGAGCTTCCGTTTCCGCCTGCTGCTTCAGGGACATGCGGATTATTCATGCTCCTGCAGCCGCATGACCCGTGGCACCTGGGCCAGTCCGCCCCTGCCTGTATACGACAATATGGGGGCATGTATACCCAGCTGGGGGCCTGTATACTCTGCAGGGGGAGGTGTATACTCTGCTGGGGGGCTGTCTACCAGTGATAGCCGCTGTATACCAGGATGGCGGTGAATATGTTTTCATAGTTTTTCGGGGCAAAAATAGGGGGGTCGGCTTATACACGGGTCGGCTTATACACGAGTATATATACAGTAAATGCAATATATAACGTGTGAACTCATTTAACTTACTTAGATTGCTCTGTTCCTCATGGTCACTCCGATGGAACGCAGGGAACATCTCTTGGGCGATCTCTCTCCAGGCTGTATTAATAAGGGTCGTATCCCCATACTCAGGATCTGTAGGGAGCCATAGAAATGGACGAGCCTCCACAAGTGCAATAAGACGCAGCGTGTTCACCATGCCACGTCCTGCTGCCATGATTGCACTGATGAATGGATCGCTCTGTGTGTGCGCCTGTCAGCGCGACTCGCTTCCTGTTTCCTTAAACCATAGTGTGTGCTGGAGAATCCCTTCCCTCGCATCATCGGCTACAAGCCTCAAAATAAGAGAAAAACCAGCGAGTTTGGACTCGCACACTTTCAGAGACACATCAGCGAGTTGTAAATGTCATTATTCGCTATTACTCGGGTCCCTATTCATTAACATTGGACTCGCTGGACTCGCAACGAGTCCCGAGTCCTTGACTCGGACTCGTTGGGGTCTTGCGATTCCGAGTCTTTTCGGACTCGCTCATCCCTACTCATAACTAATATGCGAGTATTAGAACCTACTCATAACGATGCCGGCGAATCCGAAAATTTCACTACTCGCTCATCCCTAGTAGCAATATCAGATAGATTTTTGATGATATTCTAATCCGCTGAGATGTATAATTTTAAGGGTAGGTTGATTTTAACAGTGAGAGATAGAATATCAAAAATAACATTTAGAACATCACATTGGCTGGTTTCACACTGCAGTTATTTCCCTGATCAGTGTCTATTAAGATTGTGTGCCAAAACCAGGAGAGGAACCAGGAGAGGAACCAGGAGTGTCTCTAAAACCCAGAACAGGTGTCAATCTTTCAATAATAGTTTTTCTCTGCAAGTTCCTCTCCTGTTTTTGATACACAAACTGGATGAACACTGATCAGGGAAAATCCTGAAGTGTGAAACCAGCTATTGTTTAAATTATATAAATATGTTTGTATTTTGTAGAGAGAAATAATTATTTAATCCCCTACCAACCATTAGGAGTTCTGGCTCCTAAAGAGCAGTTGAAGTGCCTTCACAAGCGGCAATTTTGCTAGCAATTTCACTGGCAATTTGCTGGTTGCAGTGAAATCATGGACATATTGTTCTATTTTGTTGCTGTGTACAAATGTAACAATGTGTCCATGAATTCACTGCAACCAGCAAATTGCCAATGAAACTGCAAGCAAAATTGCCGCGTGTGACGGTACCTTTAGATGCTTTTAATCACCTGCATTAAAGACAGCTGTCTTAAATTCTTACATATAAAAGACTCCTAACCACACACTCAATTAATCAGTCAGACTCTAACCTCTACGACATGGGCAAGAGCAAAGAGCTTTCTAAGGATGTCAGGGAAAAGATCCTAGACCTGCACACGGCTTAATGGGCTACAAAACCATTAATAAAATGCTGGGTGAGAAGGAGACAGCTTTTGGTGAAATAGTAAGAAAATGGAAGAAATACAAAATGAATGTCAATTGACATTGATCTGGGGCTCCATGCAAAATCTCACCTCGTGGTGTAACCAGGATCACAAGGAAAGTGAGAGATCAGCCAAAAACTACACAGGGGAAAATTATTAATGATCTCAAGGCAGCTGGGACCACTGTCACCAAGAGAACCATTTGTGGCATATTATGCCATAATGGATTAAAATCGTGCAGTGCCCACAAAGTCCCACTGCTCAAGAATGCACATGCGCAGGCCCATTTAAAGTCTGCCACTTAACAACTTGATGATTCTGAGAGGGATTGGGAAAAGTTGCTGTGGTCAGATGAGATAAAAATTGAGCTCTGTGGCATTAACTCAACTTACTGTGTTTGGAGGAAGAGAAATGTTGCCTATGACTCAAAGAACACCATCTCCACTGTCAAGCATGGTGGTGGAATCATTATGTTTTGAGGGTGTTTCTCTGCAAAGGGCACAGGGATACTTCACTGCATCAATGGGACATGGAGGGAGCTGAAGCTCCAAGTTTCCAAGCGACAGCATCATAATCGTACTGTTTTAGAGATGATCTGCAAAGAAGAGTGGACCAAAATTCCTCCTGACATGTGCACAAACCTCATCATCAACTACAAGAAATGTCTGACTGCTGTGCTTGCCAACAAGGGTTTTGCCACAAAGTTTTAAGTCTTTTTTGCTAGAGAGATCAAATACTTATTTCCCCTGCAAAATGCTAATTACTTTACATAATTAAGACAATGTGATTTTCTGGATTTTATTTCTTATATTTTATTTCCCACTGTTAAAATTAACCTAGCCTTAAAATGATAGACTCTTCATGTCTTTGTCAGTGTGCAAAGATACAAAATCAGCAAGGGGTTAAATATTTATTTCCACCATTGTATAGTATATACATTAACATGTGTTATGGTATATTTATAATACATGATATTTGCTTTGTTTGAGCTTACAATTTTATATAGAGGTTAGGAGTTTTATTACATTGCAGAATTTTACAAACTGTACGGAAGTAATTACCTTTTTCAAACAATTGTTATGTAATATCAGATTTTAAAGCACCAGAGACATCCTGTACAGAACCATTACTATTGTATTGAAGCTCAGTCTTTGCTGCATTCTCATCTCTATTAGATTAGATCTGATTCATTGCTGTTCTCTGGAGATGGATTTTGGTGTTTGCCATTCTTCCAGTTTAAGATCTAATCTTGTTTGCTTTCTTTCTGTAATTTCTCTTTTCCTTCTCTTTGTCTTTCTAAATAAGTGACTTTATATCATTTTTAACTTTGAGATTTGCTTAGGATTTGTCCTTATTTGTCAATGCATCTGTTTTTGATATATGTAACAGACATTAAAAGGGTTGTCAGGCTATGGAACAATAGGCTGCAGTCACAATATGTGACTGCTAATTGCCAAATCAGCACAAATATGTGCTGTAATACTGACATCATTTGTCTCAACCCTGAAAGCTATGCAAGTAGTACAGCATATGATTACTGTGCTTGTAGCAGTCCCATATGGACGACATGAGAAAAAAGAGAGTGTCACTAAAGACCCAGTTACATGGCATGGCGTTAAAAAGATGTCAGCAACAATCTCGGGGGCACGCGGTCATTTTTTACATCATTTCAACATTGTTGGTGAGATGTCACATGTGTAGATATCGTGAACAACTCACCAACGATGTTGTGAGCAAGTATCGTTCGTAAACCCAGCGAATGATCCCTGCTCATTGCTGTGACTGGGCGAAGTCGTCCACCACATCGTTATCATTGTGTCACACCGAAAGATGCAGCAGGTTGTTGGAGTTGAGATCGTCAAGTTTACCAACATGTTGGTAAACCTGTCAACTCCGATCCAGCGATTTATCGTTGCAACTTGCTAGAGTCATACACAACGAGGTCGCAACGACGTTGTTGGTACGCCTCCAAACCCGTGACATATCAGCGATGTCATTGACGATGTCGTGCCGTGTAATAGGGCCTTAAACAGCCTTTGATAGATTACTGTGGAAAAGAAATGCTGTTACTCAGCAGTCCTGGCTCAGGTGTCATTCCCCCACTCTCAGCTTTCTTTGTGCACGTCCATGTCTGGTTACTTTAGCAAACTGTTTAACTCTCTTACATCATCACCCAAGTGGTTTTAAGGCTAACTCAGGCAGCTGTTTGCTGTATGAGTATTCAGTAACATTTCAGATAACTCATATACTTCAAAAGTACGCCTTAACATCCATTTCTAAAAAGCTTACCATTAGCAGCCAAAACAGTAGTTATCAGACACTCCACATCGTATGTATCAGTGTGAATGGCGTCCTATGCAAGCCCATTATGTGCATGGCAAGTCACTTCCCATATGTTGTTGTAGGTAGAGGTGATTTTATCTGCTTGCACCTGGGCTTGCTTTACATAATGGGGTCTGACTGCATCCTGCAAGTGCAGTGTTGGTTTTTGTTTTTGGCTGCTGAGGGTAGGTTTTTCTGATGCTGCCTTTTTTAGTAGTCTTTGTTAACATCCACTTCACTCAGTTCACTAATTATTTCTTCATGCCTGTTTACCATTTGTTAGGGCCGCTTCACACTGCGGCGTGATATGGTCCGGGGCTTTCCTGGATGACCTAGACAGCCATGGACCGGATCAGCACACAGGACTGGGGGGCTAATATGCCCTCCGGTCCGGTGTGCAGCGCACGCAGCTGCAGCCGCAGACAGGTCAGGACTGCGGCGCCCGTGGTCCTGACTTATCAGCAGCGGGAACTGCGTGCGTTGCACACCAGACCGGAGGGCATTTTAGCCCCCCAGTCCTGTGTGCTGATCCGGTCCATGGCTGTCTGGGTCATTCCGGACAGCCCGTACCGGATCACGCCGAAGTGTGAAGCTGGCTTTAGCAGTGAGCAACTGGCAGGGATATCCCCAAGTATTTGATCCCTTCTAGTGACCATTTAAAGGGGAGAGATTGTGATAATTTAGTTATGGAATCCAAAGGAATATGTAGCAGTAGAATCTCACTCTTGCTGGCGTTAAGTTTAGAATAGGAGATTTGTGAGAAATTGTGTAGGGCTTTTATAATTCCCAAGAGGAAGATTTCAGATGAGGTACAGAAGATAATGACATCATCTGCATAAAGACCTATTTTATGTTCTACCTTACCTACTCTAATCCCTTTTTATTTCAGAATCAGTATGGATTGATTAAGCCAGGGGATCCATCATCAGAGCGAAGATCAAATGAGATAAGGGGCAGCCCTGACGAGTCCCGTTAGTGATTGGGAAGTTTTTAAACCATAATCCCGAGGCTTAAACATTAGGTTTGGAGTACAGAGAGAGGACCAATAGGAGAAAAGGCCCTTGGAACCCAAATTTCAGGAGGACAGTAGAAAGATATGCCCGGCTAAGCCTGTCAAAAGCCTTTTCGGCATCCAGTGACAAGAAGGCACAGGGCAGTTTAGCAAGTTCAGTAATGTTAATTAGATTTATCATACTCCTAGTTCAATCTTTTGCTTGTCTCCCAGCTATGAACCCCACCTGATCTGCCGAAATCAGAGAGGGCAAAACAGTGCGAAGCCTGGTTGCCAAAACCTTTGCATAAATTTTGACATCAGAATTTAGCAACAATATGAGTCTAAAGTTGCCTGGGCTCGTGGGGGGTTTGCCTGGTTTTGGCACGGTGACTATCATGGCTTCTAAGTTTGCAGGGGAGATAGATCCCACATCCTGCCAATGGTTAAAAATGCGTAACAGGTATGGGGTCAAAACATTAGCAAACTGTTGGTAGTACTTATTTGGGAATCCATCTGGACCCATAGTAGACTGGACTTTCAGGGTCTTAATCACTTTCTGAATTTCTAAGGGGGTGAAGGGGCCATTGAGGGTATTCAGTTGGTCACATGATAGTTGGGGTAAGTTTAATTTCTTTAAATACGCATTGATAAGAGGAAGAGAAGGTTGGGGAGTAAGCGGACTAGCTTTAAGGTTATAAAGGTTAGCGTAAAATTCTGCAAAGGATTCTGCTATTTTGACCGGATGGTGGATTGGGACATTACCGGGCCCTATAATGAGGTCTATTTTATTCTTTTGCTCCAATTTCTTTCTTCTTTTAGCTAGAATTTTCCCCGCCTGGTCCAACGTGGCGTAGTTACATGCCTTAAGTTTCCGAAGATTATTGTGAACTTCCTCTAAACGGGTGGAGTGTAGCTGGAGTTTGAGTTTGTAAAGTTGGAGGGAGATTTTTTCCGTAGTGGAAGATTTGTTAATGGATTCTAGCTCTCTAATTTTGTCCAAAAGTTGTTTTTGAGCTTTTTTTCTGGAAAGAGAAGAGTTTAATATAGATTCCTCTAAAAAATGCCTTGTGGGCTGACCATACTGTGTCCACAGAGGTTTCCCCATTATCATTAATTAGGAAGTATTCTTCTAGACTTTGGGAAATAGAATGTACCGTGTGGGTGTGAGAAAGGAATTTACTGTTCAGTCTCCATCTAGGACTGCTAGTTAGCCCATATTGATTAGCATTTGTTAAGCTCACGGGGGAATGATCTGACCACGAGATGACACCTACTGAAACATCTTTGCATATATCTAAGGACTTGCTATCAATAAGACATAAATCTATCCTGCTATATGATCTGTGCCTAGAGGAGAAAAAAGTATAGTCCGGTTCAGGTGCATGCAAATATCTCCAAATGTCATGGAGGTGAAACTCTCCGGCTAGATGGGAAAGTTCTCTACCAGTGCCAGTCGAGGCCGAACAGTCAAGACTCCTATGCATTGGGAGATTAAAGTTGCCGCATATGATTTGGTGACCTTTGGTGACCTGGTTCAGAGTAGTTAGAAATTTACTAACAAATGAAAGTTGGGCTTAGCTATGAGAGTAAATCATAGCAAAAGTATATGTCTTTCCCCCAATAGAGTCCACCAAGATTATGTACCTGCCCTCCACAACAACCACCGAGTCTATCAAGTTAAAGGCCACTGTATCACTGAACAGGATGCACACGCCCCCACTTTTACCTGCTGCGTTCCCAAAGAAGGTTAGTGTGAATTTAGGGTGATGTAGGTGGGCATTATCATCTTTTAGCAGATGAGATTCCTGTACAAAGATAATATCCCCTCTCAATCTGAGGGCTTTTCTCCAAGACATGAACCGCTTACCTGGGGAATTCAGACCATTGACTTTAAGTAAAATGAGACGTAGCCCCATGATGAAAGTGGGTTCTTGACTATACCTAGAAAATGGAGATCTAGTCAGAAAGGGAAGGGGGAGGGAAGGAGGAGGAGGGGGAGGGGGAGAAGGAAGAGGAAGAACACATAACACACAGAAAAAACATTCAAGGCAAAAAGTGACCTCATAAAGACCTATCGGCCTTCAACAGTCGTATTGACTGGGTGGGGGGAGTGAACACTTTGGCTCAAGAGTCCAGTCTGAAGTTGCCAGAACAAAAACAATTACTGGCATGAAGTCTGGGAGCATATGAGGTGTCATAGGGCCAGCATACGGCTCCGAAGAAGATTAAACATGCAATCACCCATGCGATTCGTGGTCAAGTTTTTCTTTTCAATGTTCCGAGCGCCCACTTTGCGCTTAGGTGGGGATTTAGCATAAGCCACCATAGCCCAATCCTGGAGCAATTTACGTAGTTGTTCAGGGAAAAAACATTAATAAGTTTCCCTCGAGTGTGAAAAAATTAGCCTTACTGAGTGCCCCCAGTGGTATTTGATGCTGTTGTCATGCAAAATGTTCGCCTCCGGAGAAAATTTTCTACATCTTGCTAATGTAAAGCCGGATATAATGTAATCAGGATATATCTTCAGCTTATGATAGTGCTCAGGAACAGGGTCCGAGTTCCTCATTGCTGAAATTAAGGCGTCCTTTTTGGTGAAGAAATTAATCCTAGACAGCGTGTCACGGGTCAATATGGCGAGGCTTAGGGACTCTGTGAACTCTGTTCACTTCATAACGATCCTGTGGTAAATCTCGCAGGACTGTAAGTAAATGATCATGGAAGTAAGCTGCAAAATCATGGTCCCAGACTGTTTCTGGGATGCCCCTAATAGGTACATTGCTCCTACGGTCTTTGTCCTCCCTGTTGCCCATTTTATCCTTCAGCTGAGTCATTTCTTCCTCTAGAGCAGCATTGGCACCAATAAGATAATTTTGCGACTTAGGCTACTTTCACATAACGATTTTGTCAAATCCGATGCTGTTCGATATAAATCGGACAGCATCGGATCCAAACTGATCCCTGCAATCGGATGCCAAATAGGCATCCGATACGACATTCTGCAGGATCAGTTTGCCGGCTCCTCCTGTCTCCTGTCACAGCTGTTCTCCGTATGTGTCCCCCTCATCTTCCCTGGTGCTCCCCCTCATCCCCCCTGTGTGTCCCCCTCATCACCCCTGTGTGTGCCCCTCATCTCCCCTGGTGCTCCCCCATCTTCTCCCTTCTGTTTCCCCCTCTTTTTCATCCCTCTTCACCCCGTGTGGCCTCCCCTCTTCTTCCCTGTGTGGCCCCCTCATGTCCCCTGTGTGGCCCCCTCATGTCCCCCAGTACTTGCCCTCCTTTCCCCTCTCCTCCGGAATAAAAAAATAAAAAAATTTTATTTTCACCTATCCACGAGTCCAGCGGCGCTTCCAGCTATCTTCTTCTGATCCTAGGACCTCTCGTGATGTCACAGTCACATGACCGGTTACCGCGGTAACTGGTCATGTGACTCTGACATCACGGCAGGTCCTACAGGCAGGAGATGCTGGAGACGCCGAGGGCTCGTGGACAGGTGAGCATAGATGGTTTATTATTTTTAACCACTGCCTTACTTAATTATACTTCCGCAATGTATATACATACATTGCGGTAGTAAAATTAGATGTTTAGGAGCAGTTTTACTGTACTGAGCCTGCTCAGTACAGTAAAATCGGGTCCGAGGACACATCAGATGTTTCCTCGGACCCTGCTCCATAGGGCCCCATGTTAAAAAACATCAGACCAAATCGGATGTGCATTAAATGCCATCCGATTTGGTCCGATCCGATTTTGTCCGATTTTATTTTCGGTGCAAAAATCGGAGCATGCTCCGATTTTTGCACTAAAAAAATCGGACAGAATCGGATCGGACCAAATCGGATGGCATTTAGTGTACATCCGATTCGGTCCGATGCCCATAGGGCTGCATGGGGGCAAGAATCGTTACGATGCTGTCCGATTTTTATCGGACAGCATCGGAACTTAAAAATCCGTAATGTGAAACCAGCCTTAGCGAATTCTGCCATCTTGCTCTCAATGTGCAAGGTGCGGGACTCCATAACATATAAATTCCCTCTTACCTCTGCAACCATCCCTCTCCGGTCCTCCTGCAGGGCTGCCTTTAGGGAATCTATCAGCTAGATTAATGTCAAATTCCTCTCCTGCTGTTATGCCAGAAGCCGAGGCTTCGTCCTGTGGGAGGAACAGTGAGGTGAAGTTGGAGACTTCTCCTTCACTGCTGCTGCTGGGCCCGGGGAGAAGAAAGCTCTGAGCTTCTCCAAGGACACCCATTTACGGGATCTTCTTCTTGTCATCCTGACCTCCAATGCTTCGGTGAGTGGAGTGTCAAAAATCAGCCAGATGAGAGCCGTTTAGAAGCCGCTATAAGCCTGTAAATGCTGGAGCTTAGCCCTACATGTCTGCCACCATGCTCTGCTGAACCAATAGTAGTATTTATTAAAACTATTATTAAAACTATGCATTTCTAGAGTGGACCGCTCTCTTCATCAGGGTCAATGGAGCAAACACAGAGTGAATGTCATTCTTATAGACCAATAGGCAAGTGTAGGCATTTAAATGAAATAAATATTTAAACCTATGCATGGTTATCTCACTACCAAACAATTGAAATACCTAACATTATATATAAAAATTCTAAATAAAAAGATTATATATATATATATATACCGTATATACTCGCGTAAAAGCTGAGTTTTTCAGCCCAAAAATTGGGCTGAAAAGTCCCCCCCTCGGCTTATACGCGAGTTACTGTATACTGTACACACTGTATACAGTATACAGTCCCCCCCATCAGTATACAGGGCCCCCCGCCTTGTGTAGCAATCCTGTAAAGGAAGAGATTAGTATACTTATCCCTGCCGCTGTCCCACTGCCGCTGTCCCGCCGCCTCTATCGCGCTCCTCCGGCTTCATCCAGCGTCTTCCGGCTTCTTCCGGCTTCCTCCGGTGGGCGCAGGCAATGTCGTCATTGTCTGCGCACCAGAGGAGGAAGCCGGAAGACGCTGGATGAAGCCGGAGGAGCGCGATAGCGGCGGCGGGACAGGGGCAGAGATAAGTATACTAATCTCTTCCTTTACAGGATTGCTACACAAGGGGGGGGCCCTGTATACTGATATGGGGGGGCTGCTGTATATACCTCTGGGGCTGCTGTATACTACCTCTGGGGCTGCTGTATACTACCTCTGGGGCTGCTGTATACTACCTCTGGGGCTGCTGTATACTAAGGGCTGCTGTATACTACCACTGGGGCTGCTGTATACTACCACTGGGGCTGCTGTATATACCTCTGGGGCTGCTGTATACTACCACTGGGGCTGCTGCTGTATATGTCACTGGGGCTGCTGCTGTATACTACCACTGGGGCTGCTGCTGTATACTACTACTGAGGCTGCTGTATATACCTCTGGGGCTGCTGTATACTACCACTGGGGCTGCTGCTGTATATACCACTGGGGCTGCTGCTGTATACTACCACTGGGGCTGCTGCTGTATACTACCACTGGGGCTGCTGTATATACCTCTGGGGCTGCTGTATACTACCTCTGGGACTGCTGTATACTACCTCTGGGGCTGCTGTATACTACCACTGGGGCTGCTGTATATACCTCTGGGGCTGCTGTATACTACCACTGGGGCTGCTGCTGTATATACCACTGGGGCTTCTGCTGTATACTACCACTGGGGCTGCTGTATATACCTCTGGGGTTGCTGTATACTACCACTGGGGATGCTGCTGTATAAATCACTGGGGCTGCTGCTGTATACTACCACTGGGGCTGCTGTATATACCTCTGGGGCTGCTGTGTACTACCACTGGGGCTGCTGCTGTATACTACCACTGGGGCTGCTGCTGTATACTACCTCTGGGACTGCTGTATACTACCTCTGGGGCTGCTGTATACTACCACTGGGGCTGCTGTATATACCTCTGGGGCTGCTGTATACTACCACTGGGGCTGCTGCTGTATATACCACTGGGGCTGCTGCTGTATACTACCACTGGGGCTGCTGCTTTATACTACCACTGGGGCTGCTGTATATACCTCTGGGGCTGCTGTATACTACCTCTGGGGCTGCTGTATACTACCTCTGGGGCTGCTGTATACTACCACTGGGGCTGCTGTATACTACGACTGGGGCTGCTGTATACTACCACTGGGGCTGCTGCTGTATATACCACTGGGGCTGCTGCTGTATACTACCACTGTGGAGGCTGCTATATACCACACTACTGGGGGCTGTATACTTGTGCTGGGGTCCACCCTCGGCTTATACACTAGTCAATAGGTTTTCCCAGGTTTTGGGGGCAAAAGTAGGGGGGTCGGCTTATACATGGGTCGGCTTATACACGAGTATATACGGTATATATAATTATTTCATTTATAGCGCACTATTGATTCCATGGTGCTGCATACGAGAAAGGATTACATACAAACAAATTAATAATACAACAAACAAGCTAACAGTGACAGACTGATGCAGAAGGGAGAGGGGACCCTGCCGTTGCGGGCTTATATTCTACATACAAGGCAGTGGGGAGAGAGACAGAAGGTTGGGTCTGCTCTGGTGGTGGTGGAGTGCTGAGTTCAATGGTGGTGGAGCGCCAGGTCCAGTGGTGGTGAGGTGACACTGTGGTCATTGTAGGCTGTAGGCTGTTCTTAAGAAATGGTTTTATAGGTTCCGCTTGATGGTTCTGAGTGTGGGGGACAGTCGGACGTTTTGGGGTGCAGAAATCCAGAGATTGGGAGATGCTCGTGCAAAGTCTTGCATGTGGTTAGATGATAAATGTACAAGTGTGAAGGAAAGGAGGAGGTCTTGGGATGATCGAAGATTATGAGTTGGATGATATCAGGAGATTAGTTCAGAGATATATGGGGGGACTGATTGTGGATGGCTTTGTAAGTCCGTGCTAGTAGTTTGCATTGGATATGCTGTTGAATTGGGAGCCAGTGGAGGTATTTGCAGAGGGGAGAAGTGGAGGAATAGTGAGAGGACAGGTGGATTAGTCGAGCAGCAGAGTTAAAGGGAACCAACCACCTCGGATGACCCTCATACACTGTTAATATGTGCCCCTGCAGCCTAGTAAACCATTAGCAGCACTGTTTTTGTGTGAAAAGTGGCTGCAGTAGAAGTGAGATAATGATTTTATACACTTACATGCCTGCGTACTTGAGGGCGTCTCCCTGTGTGTGCTGGCACTTGTGAGCTGTGCTCATCATGTCTGCTCTCCCCTCCCTTATGCACGCCCCCTCTCAGCCTGCTATAGTGATGTGAGGCTGATTGCGTCATAAAGGGGCGGGGCTAAATCGCGGCATCCCGGTAGCCCCACCCCCTTTATGACGCAATCAGCCTCACATCACTATAGCAGGCTGAGAGGGGGCGTGCATAAGGGAGGGGAGAGCAGGCATGACGAGCACAGCTCACAAGTCCCAGCACACACAGGGAGACGCCCTCAAGTACGCAGGCATGTAAGTTTATAAAATCATTATCTCACTTCTACTGCAGCCACTTTTCACACAAAAACAGTGCTGCAAATGGTTTACTAGGCTGCAGGGGCACATATTAACAGTGTATGAGGGTCATCCGAGGTGGTTGGTTCCCTTTAAGGACAGATTGGAGAGGTGCAAGAGTGTTATCAGGGAGGCCGCAGAGGAGGAGGTTGCAATAGTCAAGACAGGAGATTATGAGGGCATGCACTAGTAGTTTAGTAGATTGAGGATTGAGGAAGGGATGAATTCTGGCAATATTTTTGAGTTGGAGGCAGCAGGAAATGATCAGGGCTTGGATGTGCGGTTTGAGGGGCAGGGCAGAGTCAAGGATTACTCCGAGGTAGCAGACTTCAGGTACAGGGCAAAGTGTGATGTCATTTATTGTGATAGATAGATCTGGTAAGGAAAGTGTGTGAGATGGCAGAAAGATGATGAGTTTGGTTTTGTCTACATTGAGTTTTAGGAAGCGAGAGGAGAAGAAGGAGGATATGGCTAATAAACACTATGGTATTCTAGACAGGAGAGAGGTGACATCTGGGCCAGAGAGACAAATTTGAGTGTCATCAGCATACAGGTGGTACTAGAAGCCATGGGACTTTATGAGGTGTCCCAGACCAAGGGTATGTCACATGGCTTCCAGTACCACCTGTATGCTGATGACACTCAAATCTATCTTTCTGGCCCAGATGACACCTCTCTCCTGTCCATATATATGAAAAAGAAATGGCTGCAGCACTCCAGAAGTTGATGATAATTCTTAAGCATGTATTGTGGCTTTGAGTACAAGATGGCCCCAACCATCTTGTACCGAAGGCTACATTAAAGGCTTAAGAAGTAGTATCATCTACATCTGGAGTGCTGCAGCCATTTCTTTTTCTCTTATGTACTGAAGATTGTTCGGTTGATCTGCACCCAATTTTTTGCAGTGTTGCTTTCTTTCTTGTTATTAATATATATACATATATATATATTAATAACAGAAAAATAAAAAAATATATACATACAGTTCAATAAGAATGGTCGCAGCACTCCAAGATGATGTAGCCAAGTTGTTTTTAATTCAGCTTCTGGCACAGAAATGGCGATGTTTCAGGCACACACGCCCTTAGTCCGGGAACCACACATTGGTCTGCTAAGGCTGGCTTCAGACTGCGGGTGTGATCCGATCCGTGGCTGTCCGTGTAAACCGGATAGCCCCAGACCGGATTTTGGCCCCATAGTATCCTATGGGGCCGGATGGAAGCCGGAAGGCAGCTCTCTGCCATCCAGTTTCTATCTCTCCTGGAGAATCCGGGAGAATTCAGACTTTTCTCACAGACACAAAAACGTTGCTTGCAACGTTGCCGGGGAAATCTGGCGCTCCCTAACATGGGAGCCTATGGGACCGGATTGCCCCGATCCGGGAGGATCCGGGAACCCGACACCTGCGGCTGCACGCTGCTGTTATTTCCGGACAGTGGCTAGCTCCCTGCGGGTTGCGGACCTGAATCATCAGCAGCGGCAGCTGCATCAGGCTGCACACCGCATATTAGCATATTAGCCCTCTGATTCTGTGTGCTGATCCGTTCCGGGGCTGTCAGGTTCACCCTAAAGGTACCGTCACACGCGGCAATATTGCTTGCAATTTCACTTGTCATTTTGCTGGTTGCAGTGAAATCATGGACACATTCTTCTATTTTGTTGCTGTGTATAAATGGAACAATATGTCCATGGCCATGTTCACACACATGCGTTTTTTTTGCCCATCCCTGCGTTTTTTGGTGTGTTAAAAAAAACGCAGGTGCGTTAACGCAGGGTACATTTGAGTATACATGCGTTTTTCACCTCCATTTGCGTTTTTATGCCCTGCGTTAACGCATGCGTTTCCCATAGAGGCCCATGTTAAAAAAACGCTGCGTTTCTATAACATGGGGCCCTATGGGAAACGCATGCGTTTTTAAAAGGCACATTTATGCACCCTGCGTTAACGCTTGCGTTTTTTCCCTGCGTTTTTGGATAAAAAATGACTAAGTCCAAAAACGTGGCAAATCCTTTCAGACACACAAGGGACATTTTTTAGCACTCTTAAAAAAACGCAAGTGCTTTTAAGAGTGCTAAAAAAAACGCAAATTGTGTGTGAACAATGCCCATGAAAGCAACCAGCAAATTGCCAGTGAAATTGCTAGCAATATTGCCGCGTGTGACGGTACCTTGACAGCCACGAATCGGATCACACCCGCAGTGTGAAGCCGACCTAAGCCATTTATACATCTTACACCAATTACATCAATTCATGCTGATTAATCAATTTACAGTGTCAAAAAATCGTATAAACTTTTGTGCTTATAAACTTAATAAACACTTTCTACCATTATCATAGGCTAGGGTCACATTTGGGCAGGCAATTGCGTTCACCGCATCCAGATCCAGATGCGGTGAACGCAATTGCTTTTACACACATTTTTTTGGAAAACTGTGTGCAGAATACCGCACAGCAGTAACCGGATTGCTCAGGATGTGTAATCCTGAGCAATGCGGCTACTGCATAGTTTGCTCATCCCTGCTGCTGCTGCAGGGATGAGCAAACTGTTCTCTGTATTGTAAAGCATTAAATTTAATAAATAAATGAAAATAAATGATTCCTTGATGTCTCTAGAGGGGGCTTAGTCCCCCTAGAGACCGTATGCCCACTCAGGTGGGCTTCTCCTGTAATGTCCACATGCGACGGGCTCCTCATAGCTCTGTGCATGACCCCCAATCTCCCCCCTCTCCCCGTATCTATAAGAGGGGTCCCTGCACCCCTCTTGTCTAGCGCTTCCTTTTTGTGACAAAACTAATTATTACAGTAGAGAATTAAGTTCATAGTTTCGTGCTGTCCAGGCACTTTCATTTTGAAGCCATAGGCGGGGCTGTGTGTTGCTGCCTCCGCCCGCTAATTACTTATGCCCGCCCCCTCTGGCCTTGCTTCTGTATTGAGAGGGAGGCCGCATCATGAAAGGGGCGGGGCTATTGGTATGACGCGAAAAATCTCCATTATCCACAGCAGTTTGTTAGCTGAAGGAACAGGGAGATAAACATTATTGAACAAAGTATCTTGTTGTGCAGACAGCACAACAAGCACAGGTGAGATCCTCATTCATATAACCTGCTTCCAAAGTTAGTTACAGAGTGGCGCAACAACATTGTTTTTTTGCCGTTACTTTCATTTAGAAGAGGAAGGAGGTCAAAAGACCGCTTGGTTAGCTCAGATATTGGCCCCCTAAGAAAAGAAAAACAGGTGTTACCAGAAAGGGGAATTACCCATGTGTGGGATGTATAAATTGTCCATAAATTCAAAAGGGTAGTAGTTTTCATGTTAAAGGGAAAAGTTATATAAATAATCATCTTTTACATGTGCCCCCGACCACGTCATTTATTTATTGGAATGTCCTTATAAATAATATTATGTTGGGTAAACCACTTTAGAGTTTTGTATTAGGATGAGTCAACATAGATATGGTATACGAAAAAAATTACTAAACTTGATAATACCCAAACATTTCACGGAAGCGAAACACAACGAAAAAGATCTGAAATGCAGAATTATTGATGGAGTATTGCCATTAAGGAGAGGTGGGGATCAGGTGAGACTATTGAAAATAAAAGAATTGAAATGGATAAAGGAATTAGGAGCATTAAAATCTGGAGGATTAAATATGGATTACTAGCTCAATGTAGCAATGTAATTGGGAATACCACCTTGTGATCCATTGTGTATATTTTAACCCCATTAGCGTTATTGCACATTTTTGTGGGAAGAAACAAAAGTAACAGTTTGAAGAGAATGAATTTTAATTATGCTTTTTGTCTTTGTTTTATTTTTCTAGAATAACTGTATATATTGGATGTCTGAATAAGAATCATATTATCAATAACATGGTATAGGGCTTTATTTATGTTAACATGGGAGCGGTAAGTACAGATACCATTACCAATCTAATACACATAATTTTTATACAAATACACTGGAGTAACATCAAAAGAAAAAAAAAAATATTGCTTTATTAAGGTCTTAGAAGGGATTATACACCTATGTAAACTCGTGGACCCTGTCCACGTAGAAAGGTAGCTGGTTTGTTATATGGGATCAAGCAGTGGGAGTGGTCAAGAAAAGCACTATGAATCCCTTTAATGGGAAGAAAGTGCATTTAGGGGGAGGGCTAGAAACATGGTGTTTTTCCAAAGGAAGACCTATATATAATAGAAGTGTTACACCTCAAGGAAATTAACATTGTGTCTCATAAAGAGATGATTCTCATTTTAAACAAACGCACATAGCACTTAAGTAAATAAGCACATTTAAAGATCGGGATGCCGATAGTAGTATAGCCAAATGTGTGCCTGCAGTGACAGCAGAGGACACAGAGTGTAAGCGCGAGTATGGCAAAATGGCGCTGAAGTCCTGCCCCCGGTCACCATGGCAGCAGTAAACACTATGCGAGAGCGAAGAAGCGCCGCAGACACTTCCAGGATGCCGGATTCACGTGGAGAGGTGGCAAGGGAGGCTGGAAACCGCTCCCATCACCTAATCACCTATACACCGTGTAACAGTAAGGCTGTAAAGTACATTAAAGATAATTATGATGATTAATAAGGATTTGACAAGGAGGGACTTCCAATTAGCCCAGGAAAGTAGAAATAAACACTGGCTATAAAGGTTATATCACTTTAATATACAGAGACATATGAAAGTATGATAATGGTAGAAAGTGTTTATTAAAGGGAACCTGTCACCTAGAATAAGCCCCTCAGACTATCACTACCTGTCCCTGCACCTTCCTATTACTAATCTAACTATCCCTCTCTTTTCTAAATCTGCCCTGTGACTGTGTAAGAAAATGTGTTTGTAACTTACATGGGCGTATGTTAATGATCCCGGGGACTACCATTGCTAGCCCCCCTGGGCGTCATCTCTGTGTCCCTGTGGCTGCCTCCTGCTGTCTCTTGCACGCCCCGATGGGCGTGCTATTGAAATCAAAATGCGCACTCCCCCAGCCAGGCTCGGTCTGCTCTGCAATGCAGCCTTCCTGTTATGATTCCGAATGCATCATTTCCGAAGACAAAGGGCCATAGCAACCCGCTCTTTTCCTTCGTAGCGTACATCCTGGAGCTTCACGTGGACCCGCTGCAAAGGTAAACAGCGGGTTGCTATGGCCCGGCATCTTCGGAAATCATGCGTTCGGCATAATAACAGGAAGGCTGCATAGCAGAGCTGACCGAGCCCGGCTGGAGGAGGGCGCATTTTGATTACAATAGCACGCCCATAGGGGCGTGCAAGAGACAGCAGGAGGCTGCAAAAGGGACACAGAGAGGACGCCTAGGGGAACTAGCAACAGTAGCCCCCTGGATCATTAACATATGCCCATGTAAGTTAAGGCACCATTACACGCTGCAATGTTGAAATGATATCACTAACAATTTTCTGAACGCGCGGTTGTTAGGGCATCGTTTTGACATCATTGGTGAGTTGTCACACGTTTAGATATCGTGGACGACGCACCAACGATGTAGTGAGCAGCTATTGTTCACACAACCAAGCGAACGATACTTGTTCACTGATGTGAATGGGCATAGTCGTGAACAACATCGTTATCGCGGTGTCACAAAGAATGAAGCTCCAGGTTGGCTGATCGAGGATCATTTGATTTGAGAACATGTTCTCAAATCTGCAATCAACGATCCAACGATTTATCATAGTCGTATCTCGGTGTTACATGAAACGACATCCTAACGATGCCATTTGAAAGCCGTGACGTTTCAGCGATATCGTTCACGATATCATACCATGTAACTGGGCCTTTAGAAATACATTTTGTTACACAGTCAAAGGGCAGATTTAGCACAGAGAGGGATAGCTAGATTAGTAATAGGAAGGAGCAGGGACAGGTAGTGATAGCCTGGGGGGCTTAATGTAGGTGACAGGTTCCCTTTATGTTTGAGAGCACACAAAGCTTTATGAAAATATTTGACACTGTTAATTGATTAATCAGCATGAATTGATGTAATTGTTGTAAGATGTATAAATGGCTTAGCAGACCAATGTGTGGTTGCGGGACTAAGGATGTGTGCCCAAAACGTCGCCATTTCTGTGCCAGAAGCTGGATTAAAAACAACTTGGCTACATCATCTTGGAGTCCTGCAACCATTCTTATGGAACTGTATGTATTAGAGGTGTTTGTCTTGAAAGGGATCACCTGGATCGCTGTGCACCCATTTAAAACCAGCATATAGTGTTGCTCAGTAGGGATGAGCGAGTTGAATCATTATTATTCGGTACTCGCCGAATAGTAACAATATTTGGGCTACTCACTACTCCCCGAGTCTCTTGTGCTTACCCGGGAGTAGCGAGTAGTCCTTTAACTTTCGCAGTGTATCTACGTATACATACACTGCGAGATTGCACTAAAAGTGAATAAAAGTTGTTGTTGATAGGTGAGTATGATATTTTTTTTATTTTTTAACAACTTTTATTCACTTTTAGTGCACTTTCCCAGTGTGTGTATATATATATATATATATATATATATATATATATATATACTGCAAAAGTACTCGCCTGCCCATTTTAACATTGGACTCGCTATACTCGCAATGAGTACTGAGTATCGGGACCTACTCATTGCGAGTATAGCGATTCCAATTGTTGAGGTACTCGATCATCACTACTGCTCAGCTTTTTGTTTCATGTATATATATATATATATATATATATATATATATATATATATATATATGCAAAAAGTAGATAGCAGCACACGAAAACAAATAGTGCAATCATGTGGACTTTTATTTACAATGGACCACGACGTTTCAGCTACATACTAGCCTTTTTCAAGCGATGAGAATTTGTGCAGTGAATAAATATATAGGACCCACAATCAGGTCTCTTAATATAAGTAATCTAATATATAAAGCTGAATGTGTGTGTGTATGTATGTGTGTATGTATGTATGTATGTATGTCCGGGATTGGCATCTATACCGTCGCAACTACAGCCACAAAATTTTGCACAGTCACACGTCTGGACCCCGAGAGCGTCATAGGCTATGTTGCGAGGCGAAAATTAACCCCGCGCATTGCAATTCACCAAACAATTTTGCCCCTATCTACATAATGGAGAAAAATTGACAGTTACCAGTTGACAGTTGTGAATGAGAGGGACTTAATGATAGCGCCAAAGACTAACAGCACATACCAGCATATAGTCACTAAGGTGGGGCCCCAACATGAGATATTCACCACGCTTGGGGACATGTATACACACACCACATGCACACAAAGAGTAACAGCAAGTGTATAGTCATTAAGGTGCAGCCGCTCCAGAAAATGGCGCATTCATTGAAGCGTCATTTTCTGGCGCTGTAACCAGACTCTTCCAGTTGCCCTGCTGCTGGTGGCATACTGGGTAATAAAGGGGTTAATGCCAGCTTTTTATTGGCAGCTGGCACTAAGCCCGAGATTCATTATATAGGGCCAATGTTAGACCCGCCATTAGGAATCTCTGGTAAATAGTCAGAAAATACACACAGAGAAAAATCTTTTTATTTGAAAAAAAACACAAACAACATTCGGACTCCATTTTTATTACAAAGATCCAACGTAGTCCACAACTAAGGTCCCACGACGCTCAATCGCCTCCGACGTAGTCCACAACGAAGATCCCACGACGCTCGATTGCCTCTGCTCAATCCAGAGACTGCAGCAAGGGATCAAGTGTCCTCTTCCTACAGTCTCGGGGGTCAGAGTTATGGTGCACTGTATGACAATGATCTGTTATACAGTGCACCATGACTATTATCCCAGAGACTATAACAGAAGGACACTTGATCCCTTGTTGCACCCATCCATCCACCTATGCACCCATCATCCACGCACGCACACAACCACGCACGCACATCCACGCATGCATATCCACACACGCACACATCCACCCACGCACACAATCACGCACGCACGCTGACATTCATGCATGCACGCTGACATCCACGCACATCCACACACACATCCAAGCACACATCCATGCACGCACATCCACGCACGCACATGCATGCATGCTGACATCCATGTACGCTGACATCCACGCACGCTGACATCCACGCACGCTCGCTGACATCCACGCACGCACACATCCACGCACGCACATCCACGCATGCTGACATGCATGCACGCTGACATCCACGCACGCACACATCAACGCACGCACACTGACATCCACGCATGCACGCTGACATCCACACACGCACACATCCACGCACGCTAACATCCATGCACGCACGCTGACATCCACGCATGCACACATCCACGCACGCACATCCACATCCGCACACATCCACGTACGCACACATCCACGCACGCATATCCACGCACTCTGACATTCACGCACGCTGACATCCATGCACGCATACATCCACGCACGCAAGCACACATCCACGCACACATCCACGCACGCACACTGACATCCACGCACGCTGACATCCACGCACATCCACACACACATCCAAGCACACATCCACGCATGCACATTCACGCACTCACATCCACGCACGCACATCCACGCATGCTGACATCCATGTACACTGACATCAACGAACGCTGACATCCATGCATGCACGCTGACATCCACACACGCACACATCCACGCAAGCACATCCACGCATGCACATCCACGCATGCTGACATCCATGCACGCTGACATCCACGCACGCACACATCCACGCATGCACGCTGACATCCACACGCGTACACATCCACGCACGCTAACATCCACGCACGCACGCTGACATCCACGTACGCACACATCCATGCACGCGTATCCACGCACTCTGACATTCACACACGCTAACATCCATGCACGCACACATCCACGCACACACGCACACACACATATTCGCACGCACGCTGACATCCACGCACGCACGCTGACATCCACGCACAACCACATCCACTCACACATCCAAGCACACATCCACGCATGCACATCCAGGCACGCACATCCACGCACGCACATCCACACATGCTGACATCCATCTACGCTGACATCAACGCACGCTGACATCCACGCACATCCACGCACATCCACACACACATCCACGCACGCACACATCCGCGCACACATCCACGCATGCACATCCACATCTGCACACATCCACGTACGCACACATCCACGCACACATATCCACGAATGCTGACATTCATGCACGCTGACATCCACGCACGCTGACATCCACACACGCACACATCCACGCACGCACTCTGACATCCACGCACGCTGACATCCACGCACACATCCGCACTCGCACATCCACATCCGAACACACCCACACACGCACACATCCACACATGCATATCCACGCACGCTGACATTCACGCACGCTTACATCCATGCACGCACACATCCACGCACGCACACATCCACAAACGCACGCTGACATCCACGCACGCACGCTGACATCCACGCACATACACATCCACACACATCCACGCACACACATCCACGCATGCTGACATCCACGCACGCTGACATCCACACACGCTGTCATCCACGAACGCACACATCCACGCATGCATGCTGACATCCACGCATGCACATCCACATCCACGCACATCCATGCACACATCCACGCACGCACACATCCACGCACGCACATCCACATCCGCACACATCCACGCACAGACCACGCATGCACATCCACGCACGCACGCTGACATTCACGCACGCTCACATCCACGCACACTGACATCCACGCACACATCCACGCACGCACGCTGACATCCACTCACGCACACATCCACGCACCACGCTGACAGCCACGCACGCACGCTGACATCCACAAACGCACATCCACGCACGCACGTCCACACACGCACATCCATGCACACATCCACGCATGCACACATGCTGACATCCACGCACGCACGCTAACATCCACACACATCCACATTCACACACATCCATGCACACATCCACATACGCACATCCACGTACGCACATCCACGCATGCACATCCACGCATGCTGACATCCATGCACGCTCACATCCACGCACACACACATCCACGCACGCACGCTGACATCCACGCACATACACATCCACGCACGCTGACATCCATGCACGCACGCTGACATCCACACATGCACACATCCACGCACCACACTGACACCCACGCACGCACGCTGACATCCACGCACGCACGTCCACACATGCACACCCATGCACACATCCACGCACGCACACATCCACGCATGCATGCTGACATCCATGCACGCATGCTAACATCCACGCACATCCACATTCACACACATCCATGCACACATCCACGTACGCACATCCACATACGCACATCCACGCATGTACATCCACGCATGCTGACATCCACGCACGCTGACATCCACGCACGCACACATCCACGCACGCACGCTGACATCCACGCACACATCCACGCACGCACGCTGACATGCACGCACGCACGTCCACATCCACGCACATCCACGCACTTCCACGCACATCCACACACATCCACACACACATCCACACACATCCACGCACGCACATCCATATCCGCACACATCCACGCACGCATCCACGTACGCACACATTCACGCACATCCACGCACGCACGCTGACATCCACGCACGCACGCTGACATCCACGCACGCACGCTGACATCCACACACGCACATCCACGCATGCACATGCAGACACACATCCATGCACGGTGACATCCACGCATGCACATCCAACCATTCACACCATCCATCCACCCATCCATCCATTTATTCATTCATTCATTCATTCATACTTACCCACCGATGAGGAGGAGGAACCCCTGAGAAGAGGAAGGGCCACACCAGAGACTGCAGAGGAGGCCGACGGTACGGGCGGGTGCACCACGTGTGCAGCCCACCGGTATAGGTGAGCGGGGCTGGGGGGGTACAGGGGAATATGAGCAGGGGGGATGAACACTGGGGAGGGTCCCTGTAGCTTGACCGGCGGGCGCATGAGCCCGCCGGCAGAAAAACTACACAAGGAGGATGGCAGGGACGTGGGGACGTGTGGGGGGGGTGCAGGCCAGACACAGGGGGGACTGGACAGAGGGGGAACAGTACACAGGGGGAGCTGGATGGAGGGGGGACCGGACACAGGGGGGACTAGAGCATCAGATGATGACCGGCGGGTGCATCGGCGGTGCAGCCTGCCGGCAGATAAATATGATGGGGGGGGTTGCATGTGTCCTGGAACGGGAGGGGGCTGTGTAGGGGGAGGGCACCCGCAAATCGGCCCTTCCAGATCTGATTGGAGAGCTCCAAGCAGATCTGGAAGGGTAAATCTGTCTGATTCGCTCCGATCGGCAGTTTCAGTTTTACACTGCCGATCGGAAGGGTCCTGGACAGGGGGGGTGTCGGGAAGGGGAAGTGGAGGTCCCTGGCTAGGTGCAGCTCAGGTGTTTTTTTTTAAAACAATCACTGCACCAGCTTAAATACGCCAGGACGTTGTACAAAATCCTGTGTCGGGAATGGGCCGAAACACAGGACGTTGTACAACGTCCTATGTCGGGAAGGGGTTAATCAAAGAATGCTCCTTTGCAGCAATCACAGCATTGCAGACCTTTTGCATTCTAGCTGTTAATTTGCTGAGGTAATCTTGAGAAATTTCACCCCATGCTTCCTGAAGCCCATCACACAAGTTGGATTGACTTGATGGGCACTTTTTGCATACCATTGTGACGACCATCCGCTGTGAGGCCGAGCTGCTGGTAGGCAGCACCCGAGAAACCCCGAGACCCTTAACCCCTATACAGGGATCTGGAATTACAGCGGAGCCCAGGGGGTAGCTGCCTATATGAGCAACAGAGCCGGGGAGGTCGCCAGGGGAAAATCAAGACCCGAAAAACGAAGTCAGAAGTCCGAGTCAAAACCGAGAGGGCAGCGAAGGTACAAAATCGTCAGGCAGTAGCAGAGTCAAAAATCCAGGCAAAGGTCAAGGGCAAAAACCAAGAGGGCAGCTGAGGTACAAAATCAATAGGCAGAGGCAGAGTCAGAAATCCAGGCAAGGTCAGACACGAAACTAAACACACACTATCACTGGGGAACCAAAACTATATCTGGCGGCCTGCAAGACAGGCTCCAATGTATTTGAAGGGCGCGGTTACCTCCCATAGGCTGGAGCTCACAGCCTGATGACCTCATCCGGACCGCCCCTAAATCCAGGCCAGATGGAGATGCACGACTGGCTCCACCCACGCCTCCTCTGACAGATGAACGCAGGCTGCGCCTAACGGACACCTCAGCAGGGCCCGCTCCTCTGCGACCAACACCACCCAGAGGGGAAACACAGCGGTGCTCAGCGACAGAGGCAGACGTCGCGGGAGCCGTTCCATATGAGGACAAGGCCCTCCTATCACCGGCGCCACCAGCCGAAGGAATCCGGCTCCTCCCAGCGACCGAGGCAAGATCACCAGCCACCGAGTCCAATGGCGATGTGACAACCATGCGGTCAAGCTGCTCTCACATCAGCTCAATAAGGTTGAGATCTAGTGACTGCGCTGGCCACTCCATTACAGATAGAATACCAGCTGCCTGCTTCTTCCCTAATAATTCTTCATGCATAATTTGGAGCTGTGCTTTGGGTCATTGTTATGTGGTAGGATGAAATTTGCTCCACTAAAGCGCTGTCCACAGGGTATGGCATGGCATTGCAAAATGGAGTGATAGTCTTCCTTATTCAAAATCCCTTTTAATTTGTACAAATCTCCCACTTTAACAGCACCAAAGCAAACCCAGACCATCACATTACCCCCACCATGCTTGACAGATGGCGTCAGGCACTCTTCCAGCATCTTTTCAGTTGTTATGTGTCTCACAAATGTCCTTCTGTGTGATTCAAACACCTCAAACTTTGATTCATCTATCCATAAAACTTTTTTACAATTTTCCTCTGTCCAATGACTGTGTTCTTTTGCCCATATTAATCTTTTCCTTTTATTAGCCAGTCTTAGATATGGCTTTTTCTTTGCCACTGTGCCCTGAAGGCCAGCATCCCGGAGTCGCCTCTTCACTGTAGACGTTGACACTGGCGTTTTGTGGGTACTATTTTAAAAAGCTGCCAGATGAGTAGCTGTAAGGCGTCGATTTCTCAAACTAGAGACTCTAATGTACTTGTCTTCTTGCTTAGTTGTGCAGCGGGGCTCCCACTTCTCTTTTTACTTTGGTTAGAGCCTGTTTGTGCTCTCCTCTGAAGGGAGTAGTACACACCGTTGTAGGAAATCTCCAGTTTCTTGCCAACTACTCGCATAGAATAACCTTAATTTCTAAGAACAAGAATAGACTGTTGAGCTTCACATGAAAGTTCTCTTTTTCTGGCCATTTTGAGAGTTTCATAGAACAAACAAATGTAATACTCCAGATTCTCAACTAACTCAAAGGAAGGTCAATTGTACAGCTTCTCTAATCAGCCAAACCGTTTTCAGCTGTTCTAACATACTTTTGCAAGGGTTTTCTAGGGTTTCCTACACATCAATTAGCCTTCTTACACAGCTAGCAAACACAATGTGCCATTAAAACATAGGAGTGGTGGTTGTTGGAAATGGTCCTCCATACACCTATGTAGATATTGCATTAAAAAACAGACGTTAGCAGCTACAATAGTCATTTACCACATCAACAATGTATAGAGTGTATTTCTGATTCATTTAATGTTAACTTCATTGAAAAAAATGTGCTTTTCTTTTAAAAGAAAGGAAATTTCTAAATGACCCCAGACTTTTGAATGTAGTGCATGTGTATATATATATATATATATATATATATATATATATATATATATACCGTATATACTCGTGTATAAGCCGAGTTTTTCAGCACAAAAAATGTGCTGAAAAGTCCCCCCTCGGCTTATACACGAGTATATACGGTAATAATTAAAAAAAAATATATATATATACCCGGCTGTATACAGCCCCCCCCCGTGGTATACCGGGCCCCCCCTGTGGCAACCTGTAAAGGAAACGATGATTATGCTTATCGGGTCGCTGTCGCCGACGCCGCCGCTCTGTCACCGTCCGTCACCGCGCTCCTCCTGGTCTTCATGCTTCCTTCACCGTCGCACAGGAAATGACGTCATTTTCTGTGCGCCGATGAAGGAAGCATGAAGACGGGAAGGAGCGCGGTGACGGACGGTGACAGAGCGGCGGCGTCGGCGTCGGCGACAGCGACCCGATAAGTATAATCATCGCTTCCTTTACAGGTTGCCACAGGGGGGGCCGGGTATACCAGGGGGGAGGGCTGTATACAGCCGGGTACCGCTGTATACAGCGGGGGCTGCTGTATACAGCGGGGGCTGCTGTATACCCCTCTGGGGCTGCTAAATACCCCTCTGGGGCTGCTGTATACCCCTCTGGGGCTGCTGTATACCCCTCTGGGGCTGCTATATACCCCTCTGGGGCTGGGGCTGCTGTATACCCCTCTGGGGCTGCTGTATACAGCTCTGGGGCTGCTGTATACCCCTCTGGGGCTGCTATATACCCCTCTGGGGCTGCTGTATACCCCTCTGGGGCTGCTGTATACCCCTCTGGGGCTGCTATATACCCCTCTGGGGCTGCTATATACCCCTCTGGGGCTGGGGCTGCTGTATACCCCTCTGGGGCTGCTGTATACAGCTCTGGGGCTGCTGTATACCCCTCTGGGGCTGCTGTATACCCCTCTGGGGCTGCTATATACCCCTCTGGGGCTGCTATATACCCCTCTGGGGCTGCTGTATACCCCTCTGGGGCTGCTATATACCCCTCTGGGGCTGCTGTATACCCCTCTGGGGCTGCTATATACCCCTCTGGGGCTGCTATATACCCCTCTGGGGCTGCTATATACCCCTCTGGGGCTGCTGTATACCCTCTGGGGCTGCTGTATACAGCTCTGGGGCTGCTGTATACAGCTCTGGGGCTGCTGTATACCCCTCTGGGACTGCTATATACCCCTCTGGGGCTGCTGTATACAGCTCTGGGGCTGCTGTATACAGCTCTGGGGCTGCTGTATACAGCTCTGGGGCTGCTGTATACCCCTCTGGGGCTGCTGTATACAGCTCTGGGGCTGCTGTATACAGCTCTGGGGCTGCTGTATACCCCTCTGGGGCTGCTGTATACCCCTCTGGGGCTGCTGTATACCCCTCTGGGGCTGCTGTATACAGCTCTGGGGCTGCTGTATACAGCTCTGGGGCTGCTGTATACCCCTCTGGGGCTGCTATATACCCCTCTGGGGCTGCTGTATACCCCTCTGGGGCTGCTGTATACAGCTCTGGGGCTGCTGTATACAGCTCTGGGGCTGCTGTATAACCCTCTGGGGCTGCTGTATATACCACTGGGGAGGCTACTGTATACTACCACTGGGGAGGCTGCTGTATACTACCACTGGGGAGGCTGCTGTATACCACTGAGGGGGCCTGTATACCACACTGCTGGGGGCTGTATACCTGTGCTGGGGTCCACCCTCGGCTTATACACGAGTCAATAGGTTTTCCCAGGTTTTGGGGGCAAAAGTAGCTGGGTCGGCTTATACACGGGTCGGCTTATACACGAGTATATACGGTATATATATATATATATAATTGTAATATGATTACTGGTACCGTAAGTGATGGGAGATATGTGTCAGCCAGGTTATTGAACTCTGTGATGTGACAATTTTGGGTATGGGTGTCACCATGGTGGGATCACCAGTTACACAAGTAAATTAGGTATGTAAGCAAAGAAAAGTATTGTGTATAAACCAACTGGTATCAGGCCAAATGTTAGTGAAAAAATACAATCAATTTATTAAATTTACCATTACAGACAAGTGCATACAGTTACATTAAAAACAATTAAAAATTGTGCAATCACAAAAATTGCAGATCAACCATAGCCAAATTGCAGGTAAAATAGTAAGGAATCACATATCAATACTATGTGAGACAAAGATACAAAGAGAAATAGACAATTACAGCCAAAAAATTCAATGATAGAAATATGCTGTCTGGTTCCCCTACCCACATTAAGCTCTCAATATGTGTGTTGGACCACGGTATGGATCACCAATAAGACAGGGATGCAATCAAATCCTAACAGGCAAAGGCCTTAATGAATTGATCAACCAAGCCAGACAAAATTACTATGCCTAATAAGGTTCACACTATCTCCCTAGGAGGAAGAAGAGGCACGGGTGATTAAATCCCCTATTGGCCAGAGAAGCATAGTGTAACCAAGGTATAGGCAAAGGGGAGAGTCTGACCTGTGAAAATAAAGGAAAGAGATAAGAAAGCGATAATACAACCTGTATTTGGCAGATCCAATCGTGGACCATAAGTATAAGTCGACCTGCAGTGGCTAAGGGATGAAAGGCCCGTGTCACCCGACGCGTATCGCCGTCCTTATGGCGGCTTCATCAAAGGGGCAGGAGCGCATTGGACTGCTGCTGCTGCAACCTTAAATATGCACCTCCCGGAACGTCACTTCCGGTAACGCCTCCTTGATTCCAGCGAGAAAGCAGGCTCCATTACAGCCCGGTGCATATATTTAAGGTTGCAGCAGCAGCAGTCCAATGCGCTCCTGCCCCTTTGATGAAGCCGCCATAAGGACGGCGATACGCGTCGGGTGACACGGGCCTTTCATCCCTTAGCCACTGCAGGTGGACTTATACTTATGGTCCACAATTGGATCTGCCAAATACAGGTTGTATTATCGCTTTCTTATCTCTTTCCTTTATTTTCACAGGTCAGACTCTCCCCTTTGCCTATACCTTGGTTACACTATGCTTCTCTGGCCAATAGGGGATTTAATCACCCGTGCCTCTTCTCCCTCCTAGGGAGATAGTGTGAACCTTATTAGGCATAGTAATTTTGTCTTGCTTGGTTGATCAATTCATTAAGGCCTTTGCCTGTTAGGATTTGATTGCATCCCTGTCTTATTGGTGATCCATACCGTGGTCCAACACACATATTGAGAGCTTAATGGGGGTAGGGGAACCAGACAGCATATTTCTATCATTGAATTTTTTGGCTGTAATTGTCTATTTCTCTTTGAATTGGGTTACCCCAAGCACCCCACTACTTAGCTCTGCAGTACACACTGCATAGTATTGATATGTGATTCCTTACTATTTTACCTGCAATTTGGCTATGGTTGATCTGCAATTTTTGTGATTGCACAATTTTTAATTGTTTTTAATGTAACTGTATGCACTTGTCTGTAATGGTAAATTTAATAAATTGATTGTATTTTTTCACTAACATTTGGCCTGATCCCAGTTGGTTTATACACAGTACTTTTCTTTGCTTACGAACTCTGTGATGTGAGCTGAGACTGAGTCACCACATCCCTCCTCCTTTAGGGTGTGGTCTGAGAAGTTGACCGTTCACCTCTGTGTTTTTTTTCCTGTGGTGTGAGGTTGGAGTGTGCAGAGCACAGTGTGTAGCTCTGAGCAGTAGAAGTTGATCCTATCCAGTTGGACTAAGACTCCATATGTTTCTGTTAGCTGGACAGGCTGCTGATGTTTTGTTTGTGTTTATGACGGTAATGAACCTGAAGTTTACCCTGCAAGGCTTCCTGTGTCTACCTGGAATGGCATCCGTGTGAGTGGATCTATCACAATTGGTGGAGAATGCAGGCATAGACCCCCAGGAAGGACCTTTATTCCCGACAGACTACCTGCATGTCCTGAGTTAAAGCAGCCACAAGCCTGGAAACACCACCAGTAAGAATAGAGGATTGGATTAAGCACCTGGTGCAGGTTCAGCTACCAAAGCAGCAGCAATAGCAGCAGCAACAGCAGCTTGCGCAACAGGAGATGAATAAACTTTTGATCCAGAAAATACATCAGCAGTGGGAACGGCAGCAAGAACTCCTGACTAAGGTACTCCGTGCAAGGGCAGCCGCCCCACCCCAGGTCAGAACAATGTCTCCGGCCTCCAGAAAGCGGTAAGGCATGACTGCAAAAGATGACCCCGGGGGATGACGTGGAAGCTTTCCTTACAGTATTTGACAGGGTCGCAGAGCGGGAAAGACTACCACCCGAACAGTGGGCCAAGGTATTGGCCCAATATTTAACAGGAGAGCCCCAAAAAGCTTATTATTACCTGGCCTTACAGGACGCTCGGGAGTACGAGAAGCTGAAGACTGAGATTTTGGCACGCCTGGGGGTGTCTATGACTGTTAGAGCTCAGCGGGTACATCAGTGGGCCTATCATGGCAACAAACCCCTTCGCTCACAGATGTTTGACTTTCTGCATCTTGTACAAAAATTGTTGCAACTAGAATCCTTCACCTCAGCACAAATGGTGGAGCGAGTGGACAGGTTTGTGCACACCCTCCCAAAGCCAGTAAAAACTTGGGTTGCTCAGAGAGACCCCCAGAATGCCAATGACCTGCTGGGACTGGTGGAGAGTTACTAGGTGGTAGAGAGTACCCTGGAAGCCTGAGGACTTGCCAGCTATGTATGGGGGGTACAAACAGTGCACGACACCCAAAGGAAGGGTAGTAGAGCTGTGGGTGGAGAAAGCCC
>JARQOC010000005.1:263312434-263446697 GCA_033576535.1 Allobates femoralis
AAACAGTCGCAGTATCACCTGTATAATGTATATATAGAAATAGTAGTATCACCTATATAATTTATATACAGCAGTTTGTCCACTTTGGCAAATTGGCAATCCATGCCAGGTTGTGATGAGAGGAACTAGCAAAATAAACTGTAGGAATTAATTGGGTTGGAATCTACAGTATAATGACATTATCTGTATTGCTAATGTAATCATTGCACGTTCATTATACATGCACATGCACATGCCCAGGATCAAGATGGATATTTTTTAAAGTGCTAAGTCATGTGTATTTTAGATATATTATTCCAAGGAGGAGTAGAAAACTGGGCACCAACAGGTTAATGTGATGGCTGCGTAGTGCACCTCTATACACCACCACTTCAGCAGGTGTTGCACGCTTCAATAGCCAATCATTAAAATCCACATGTAGATAGAAAGAGAAGCGGCACTCACCATTAGCTGATAATGTCCTTTATTTCATCTTAGAGCATATGCAGAGATGAATACAGCGGGGAGAGGGAGCGAGGGTCGGCAGACGACGGCTCGACCCGTTGAAACAGTGGGAGCCAGAGTGTTGCAGTGATCATGCATGAGCGCTCTTTCGGTGTGAACACTTTTATCTACTCAAGCACATTGCATTATTTTGTTCTACCTTTGGCAATGCAGAGAGAAGTAAGGCCTTGTTCACACATACCAATCCATTTTTTAGCTGCTAGAAAAACGGATCAATTTTTCTAAGGGTGCCAAATAGTGTTCCCTGATGTCCTGAACGTTTTTGGCAAGTTTTTGGACTTAGTCATTTTTTCATGAAAAACGCATATGCGTTAACGCTGGTGCCTCTATGTGCCATGCGTTAACGCATGCGTTTCCCATAGGGCCTCATGTTAAAAAAAGCATGCGTTTTTTAAAAAAACGCATGAGTTTTTTTACAGCACCCAAAAAACGCTGCATGCAGTGTTATTTGGAATGGTGAAAAAAAACACGTGTTGTTAAAAAACGCAGCTACACTTAAGTGCACCATGTATTAACTCATGTGCGTTTTTTATTAACAGCTAAAAAACGCAAAGAATGCCAAAAAAGATGGTATGTGTGAACAAGGCCTAAGTGTGCACATCATCCACATGAAGCATAATCAAGGATGCAGGTCACAAGACTGGATTAGAAGCTGAGAAGCCAGAAGAAGACCAACAAAATGTATCGACCCGCCATGCATAAGAGTATAATTAAAAGTATTTTTGTATGTTATGCAGATCAGCTTAGGGACATATTTACAGCATTCTAGAAATGCTATATATGAGGGAATAGAGGATATGGCCGTACACTATGAGAAAATCATGGTGACAGTTTCCCTTTAACGTAGGACCATAAAGTCAGATTAGAAGGTGCAAATAATAGTCATCAAATAGGGAAGAAAAACATTTTTTTTAGATAACAATATGTAAGGCTAGGGTGACACTTAAATACAGAATTGCGTTCACCGCGGTGAATGCAATTATGTTCCGACAACTAGCAATCCGGGAATCGGATTGCTGAAGCCGCAATCCGCTAACCGGATTGCTTAGGATGTGTAATCCTGAGCAATCCAGTTACTGGGTAGTTTGCTCATCCCTGCTACCGCAGGGATGAGCAAACTGTTCTGTGTTTGTTTAAACCTTTAATTTGATTAATAAATGTTTCTATAATGTCTCTAGGGGGTGCCCCCTCCTCCTAGAGACCTTCCACCCACTCAGGTGGGCATATAATGGTGGAATCAGTTATGTACAGCAGCTGACTCCTGACAGCTGATGTACAGTTTTATAAATGAAAGCGTCGGGCTCCTCTGAGAGCGGCGCGCATACTATAGCTATTGCCATAGTATGTGCGCCGCTGTCCGAGGTCCTGAAGCCATTTACAGTAGATCTATGGGCAGCGCCGGGATAAGCAAAGTATATGCGGGAACCGGATTGCTCAGGATTACACATCCTGATCAATCCGGTTCCCGCATTGCAGATGACAGAACCACTCTGAAAACTGCAGCCTGCATGATTTTTCACGCAGGCTGCAGAGGCAGAGACGGAAACCGGATTGCTTGTGAAGCAATCCGGTTTTTATCATAGGGTCCTATGAGGAGCATTTCCTGATCCGGTTTTGAACTTTTTAAAAACTCAAAACCGGATTAGGTTTTAAAGAAAAAAACAGATGTGTGACCCTAGCCTAAGAATGTATCCTTTTGACCTTCACAGGTACTGATTTGTTAATTCAACCCTTCACTCTCAGGCGATCTTATGTTTTTCATTTTTATTTTTTCCTCTCCTTCTTCCAAGAGCCAAAACTCTTTAAATTTTCTGTCAATGTATTTGAGAGCTTTTTTTTGCCAGATGAGTTGTGCTTTTAAAAAACATAATTTATCTTAACAGTCACTGATAAATAGGGTAAACGGGTACTATGGGGCGCTGTGGGTTGATATGCCTGTTGCAATATATAGTCTTAGTTGATAGGGTGCAGGTGCATTCTGGGGTGCTCATATTATGCTAAATATATCCAAGCAATGTTCTTAAGAAAACAAAAAAGGGCACTCACTAGTTTTGTGCTTTTAATCTCCTTTATTTTCCATCAATCCGGTTCAAATTACAATGGTGCAGGGAAGGGGTTTGAGGGACAGCGGACAACAGGCAGTTTTTGAAACTCAAAGTCCTCCATTATATCTCTATGGAAAGTGAGGCGCTATTCTCATTGGTCGCTGTGTGCTGCCGGCAACCAATCAGAATAGCGCCTCACTTTCAGCGGTAAATGTGAAACTCAAAGTCGTCCATTATATCTCTATGGCAAGTGAGGCGCTATTCTCATTGGTCGCTGTGTGCTGCCGGCGACCAATCAGAATAGCGCCTCACTTCCCATAGAGATATAATGGACGACTTTGAGTTTCACATTTACCGCTGAAAGTGAGGCGCTATTCTCATTGGTCTCCGGCAGCACACAGCGACCAATCAGAATAGCGCCTCACTTCCCATAGAGATATAATGGACGGCTTTGAGTTTTACATTTACCGCTGAAAGTGAGGCACTATTCTCATTGGTCGCCGGCACCACACAGCGACCAATGAGAATAGCGCCTCACTTCCCATAGAGATATAATGGATGACTTTGAGTTTCACATTTACCGCTGAAAGTGAGGCGCTATTCTCATTGGTCACCGCCAGCACACAGCGACCAATCAAAATAGCGCCTCACTTCCCATAGAGATTTAATGGACGACTTTGAGTTTCAAATTTACCGCTCAAAGTGAGGCGCTATTCTCATTGGTCGCCGCCAGCACACAGCGACCAATGAGAATAGCGCCTCACTTCCCATAGAGATACATAGCGGTGTTTCGAACAATGCATGGCCGGCCCCTTGGTTCGATTTTCGGCCATGGCGCTCGGCTGTCGCCGGCCCAAGAAAATCGCAATGGACCTACGTGCCGGACTTACCGCGGCTGCAACGACTCTCCTATCTATCTCTATCTCTCTATCGATCTCTCTATCTATCTACCTATCTATCTATATCTATATCTATATATCTATCTCTCTCTCTCTCTCTCTCTCTCTCCCTTCCTCTCTCTCTCCCTATCCCTCTCCCTCTCTCTCCCTCTCTCTCACTCCCTCTCTCTCTCCAGATTCTAGACTCCCGATTCTTTAGAATCGGGCTCACAGCTACTATATATATATATATATATATGTATTTATATATTTATTACTATAGCACCATTTATTCATTGGTGCTTTACATGTGGAAGGGGCATACATAGACAAGTACAAATACACAAACAATATAAGGTACACAAGATACAGGAGGAGAGAGGACCGTACCCATGAGGGCTCAGAGTCTACATGGGATGCGTGAGGATACAATAGGAGAGGGTAGAGCTTGTCGTGCGGTGGATTGGTGCTCACTGTAGGTTGTAGGCTTGTTGGAAAAGGTGGGTTTTCAGATTTCCACGGTGAACAAGAGTCAGATGTGTTGGGGCAGAGAGTTCCAGAGTATAGCAGATGCACAGGAAAAATATTATATGGAGTTGTGTGATGAAAAGATAAGATGGGAGTAGAGGAGGAGATCTTGAAAGAATCGAAGGTTGTGTGACGGTAGGTATTGGGAAACCATGTCGCAGATGTACGGAGGAGACAGATTGTGGATGGCTTTGTATGTCATAGTTAGGGTTTTGAACCGATGCCTCTGAGAAATTGGGAGCCAGTGAAGGGCTTGGCAGAGAGGAAAAACTGGGGATTAACAGGGAGACAGGTGAATTTGTCGGGCAACAGAGTAGGATGGACTGGAGTGGTGCAACGGTGCAAGAGGGGAGGCCAGAAAGTAAGAGATTATAATAATCGAGGCAGAAGTTGATGAGGGCATGTACAAGTGTTTTCAGTATCTTGGTCAAGGAATGTACGGATCAGGGTAATATTTTTGAGTTGGAGTCTGCAGGAGGTGGCAAGGGCTTGGATATGTGGTTTGAAGGAGAGGGCAGAGTTAAGTATCACTCTGAGGCACTGATCATGCAGGACTGGGGTGAGTGAGCAGCCATTGAGTTTGATGGATGGGTCTGGTGGAGGGTAGAGTGAGTTGGGGGAAAGATGATGAATTCTATTTTGTCCATGTTCAGTTTAGAAATCGAGCAGAAAAGAAGGATGAAATAGTACACAGACATTGTGGTGTTTTGGTTAGTAAGGAGTTGATGTCAGATTAAGAGAGATATATCTGTGTGTCATCAGCGTAGAGATGGTACTGAAAGCCGTGGGACTCAAGTCAAGGGTGTAGATGGAGAAAAGTAGAGGTCCAAGAACCGAGCCTTGGGGGACACTGACAGATATGGGAGAGAGAAACACTGAATGTCCAGTCTGTTAGATATGAAGACATCCAGGAGAGGGCCAAGTCTGTTACACCAAGAGATTTGAGGATATGTAACAGGAGGAAATGGTGTACAGTCAATGGCGTAACTTCAGGCCTCAGGGCCCCGATGCGAAAGCTCCAACAGGGCCCCCAATTATTGCAAATCTTTAGTAGTATTAGTCTTGTTCTATGGGCCAAAGGGACGTTTGGGGCCCCCTGGCTGCAGGGCCCGGGTGCGATCGCAACCCCTTTCATATTGTAGTTCGCCCCTGTGTACAGTGTTGAAGGCAGAGGATAGGTCTAGGAGGAGGAGGACAGAGTAGTGTCGCTTGCTCTTGGCAGTTAGTAGGTCATTGGTAACTTTAGTTAGGGCAGTTTTCATAGAGTTATGCAGTCAGAAGCCAGATTGTAAGTGGTTAAAGAGGGAGCAGGAGGAGAGGTGGTAGGACAATTCAAGATGGACATGCTGTTCTAGTAGTTTAAAGGCAAAGGGGAGAAATGATATGGGATGATAGCTAGAAACAGAGAATGTGTAAAGGGAGGACTTCTTGATGATGGGTGTGATCAAGGTATGTTTGAAGGATGAGAGGAAGACACCAGTAGTTATTGATAAGTTGAAGAGATGGGTTGGGGTTGGGATGAAACTGTGGTGAGGTTGGGAATGAGGTGGGATGGCAGCGGGTCAAGGGCACTCGTGGTGAGGTGTAATCTTGACAGAAGGCAGGATAGCTGATCTTCTGTCATGGTGGAAAACCTGGCTTTGGAAGAGTAGGGCTGTGCAGTTATGAGGAGAGGCTGTGGGGACAGTGAATCAAAGCTTTCTCTGATGTTATCAATCTTCTGCTTGAAAAAAGAGGCAAAGTCTTCAGCAGAGATAAGAGGAGCGGGAGGAGGTGATGAGGGATGGAGTAGAGAATTGAAAGTTTTGAATAGCTGTTTAGGATTGTGAGACAGGGAGGTTATTAGAGATGAGAAGTAGGCTTGTTTTGGGGTAGTGAGTGCGGATTTGAAATTACTGAGGGACTGCTTGTATACAGCGAAGTGCTCAGTGGAATGGGATTTCTTCCATCTCAGCTCAGCCACACTGGAAGCCTGTCTCAGTTCTTTAATGAGGCTAGTGTGCCAGGGTTGCCTGTTTGTGTGGGTTTTGTTGTATGTGAGGGGGGCAGCCATATTGAGGGCTGTAGTTATTGTGGTGTTATATAGTGTGGCAGCAGCATCTCTGTCATGTAAGGAAACTATGTCTGTGGGAGGGAGAAGGGACTCTGAGAATGAGTGTAAATCAATATGTTTGAGATCTATGCGAGGATGAGCGAGTTTGTAGAGTGGTGGTTGGGTAGTAGGAGAGGGGATGGAAGAGAATGTCAGTAGGTTGGGGTCAGACAGTGGGATGGGTGAGTTTGAGAGGTTAGTGAGGGAACATAGGTGGGTGAAGATAAGGTCCAGTGTGTGGCCATCTTTATGAGTGGCTGTGGAGGTCCATTGAGAGAGCCCAAAGGAAGAAGTCAGTGATAAACGTTTAAGAGGCAGCTGGGTGGGAAGTGTCAATGGGAATATTGAAGTCACCCATGATGATAGTGAGGATGTCAGCAGAAAGAAAGTGAAGTAGCTAGGTGATGAAGTGGTCAAGAAAAGTGGAGGGTAACCCTGGGGGGCGGTAAATGACAGCCAGCTGAAGGCTTCAAGGAGAATAGATGCGGGCGGAATGCACCTTGAAAGAGGGGAGAGTAAAGGAGGGAGGCAGTGGAATTGGGGTAAAGGAGCAGTTATCAGACAGGAGCAAGCCAACACCTCTACCATGTGTAGGTGTGAGAAAGACTGAATCCACCATAAGAAAATACAGTTGGAGAGGCTGTATCAGAGGAGGTGAGTTAGGTTTCAGTGATGCCAAGGAAAGAGAATTTGTAATTGATAAAGAAGTCATGGATATATTAAAGTTTGTTGCAGACAGAGTGTGCAATCCATAGTGCTCCAGTTAGAGGGACTGGGGGAGCAGGGGTTAAATTAATGGTATAAGGTTATTAACAGTGGCGCAACATTACCTTTGTGGGCCCTGGTGCAGCATTTACGATTGCCCTCATGCAAAGTTGATGAGCGAGGAGGGGGGGGTTCTGGTGATGGATAGTTGGAGTTTGACTTGCCGTAATGTGCCTCCCGCGGTCAGCTGCCCCGCCGTTAAGAGGAGAGGAGGGGCGGGCACAGCTGCAGGAAGTGAGGCTTCACTCATTTCCGGTCCTCCCTCCTCTCCTCGGACACACGCGATTGCGGTCGCGGCCGGCGGCTGGAAGCACGGGCCCCCCTGCAGGGAGGCGCGGGCCCGGTCTCAGCCACGTCTGCTGCGGCCGCGATCGTTACGCCACTGGTTATTAAGGTTTCAAAAGTTTGTGTTGGATCATGTGTATGGGTTAGAAATGACTGTGGAGATGTGATGAGGGGGTCCAGGATTTGGGGATATGTCACTAGCAAGTAGGAGAAGCAGAGAGAGCATTAGAAAGGGGTAGGAGGACAGGGCACATGGTCGGCGTGCGTGCCTGGAGACAAAGGATTGTATGTTAAGGAACAGTTCAGAGGAGGAGGTGAGGTGGCTGAGTAGGGTGGAGGAAAAGAGGATAACTTCCATTATTAGGTAGACGGATTAGTGGAGTTAGTAAGAAATGAAGTACTATGGGGGTGAAGGTGAAGAGGAAACATTGTTTACAGTAACTCTGTATTCCTGTACCTTGCGGTGCTTTCTGGTTCAATTCTGGTCTAATTTGTTTTATCACACTTTGAATTCTGCACTTGGAATTATACACTGGACAAACAAGTCTGAATAGACCTCTGGACCCTAATTTATGACACAAGTCCAATCAGGTGTGACCAGGGGGAGGGCATGGACTTCTCTTGATCATCTAATCAGAGCTGAGACCAGATGCAGAAGCACATAGCTATAGTAACATAGAGGTCATAACGTAAGAAAGCAGGGAAGGATTGAGTAGATACAGATATGCCACAATGAGCCTTGCAGGTAGAAAATATCATATATTGGAAAAGATGTGTATAATGAAGTCATACCAAAACAAAATGCATGGCACATAGAAGAGATGAGATGCAGCAGGGATTATATGCATCCAGGGATGCAGTAAGGGATCAGCTGTTGGGAAAAGATGTGTATAATTAAGTCATACCAAGACAAAATGCATGGCACATAGAAGAGATAAGTTGCAGCATGGATGAGATACAGCTGGGGATCAGATGTAGGGAAAAGATGTGTATAATGAAGTCATACCTGTAGAAAATGGAGACATCAGGATTAGATGATACAGATTATGATACAGCTATGACAAAGGTGATGGATGGCCAAATACATCATATCTTTCTGGTCTAATTTGGTATATCACACTTTGAATTCTGCACTTGGAATTATGCACTGAACAGACAATATATATCTAACTAGATGGCGGCCCGATTCTAAAGAATCGGGTAGTCTAGAATCCATATATAGTTTATTTACTAATAGGGGAGTGCGGTGAAATTAATTGTGTGTATACAGGTGGTTCAGTGGGTAGCAGAGTATACGGTGGCTCAGTGGTTAGCACTGCGTGGTGGCTCAGTGGTTAGAACTGCACGGTGGCTCAGTGGTTAGCACTGCGCGGTGGCTCAGTGGTTAGCCCTGCGCGGTGGCTCAGTGGTTAGCACTGCGCGGTGGCTCAGTGGTTAGCACTGCGCGGTGGCAGAAAGAGTGGGCAGAGTGGTCAGCGCAGCACTGTGGGCAGAGTGGTCAGCGCAGCGCTGTGGGCAGAGTGGTCAGTACACACATACACACACATGCACATACACACACTCCGCTATACTTACCATCGACCCTGCATCTTCCCCGCCGCCTGGATCGTGAGTCGACATGTCGCCGCCCTCGGATGACTGGATCCAATATGTCGTCCGGGTAGTTTGGCAAGACATCTTGGACACTATATTGGATCGAGTAATTCGGGGGCGGCGATATGTCGACTGAGGATCCAGGCAGCGGACACAGGGCCGGTGGTAAGTATAGCGGAGTGTGTGTGTATGTGTGTGAACAAAGTGAGGGAAGTGCGGACAAAGTGACGGAAGTGCCTATATCCACACATATATACACATACTGTACATTACATATGGAGGGGTGAGGAGAGCGGAGACTGGAGGGGTGAGGAGGGGTGAGGAGAGCAGGGGCTGGAGGGGTGAGGAGAGCGGAGGCTGGAGGGGTGAGGAGGGGTGAGGAGAGCGGAGGCTGGAGGGGTGAGGAGAGAGGAGGCTGGAGGGGTGAGGAGGACAGAGGACAGGGGAGGCTGGAGGGCAGAGGACATGGGAGGCTGGAGGGCAAAGGACAGGGGAGGCTGGAGGGCAGAGGACAGGGGAGGCTGGAGGGCAGAGGACAGGGGAGGCTGGAGGGCAGAGGCAGGAGGGGAGAGGCAGGAGGGGAGAGGCTGGAGGGCAGAGGCTGGAGGTGAAAGGCTGGAGGGGAGAGGCTGGAGGGGAGAGGCTGGAGGGCAGAGGCTGGAGGGGAGAGGCTGGAGGGCAAGATGCTGGAGGGGAGAGGCTGGAGGGCAAATGCTGGAGGGGATCCGCGAGCCGCTATTCTGATTGGTCGCCATGCTGAATGTGCATTGAGCGTGGCGACCAAACAGAATAGAACAGAAAAGATGGCGGCATGTTTCCCGGCGCTCTTCTCATTGGTCGCCGTCAGGCCCGAGCGACTAATGAGAAGAGTGGGGTGGGGCACGGCGCCGTATTTGAAATCCAAAGTTTCCGCTGGATTTCAAATATGGCGCCGTGCCCCGCCCCACTCTTCTCATTGGTCGCTCGCGTCTAGCGGCGACCAATGAGAAGAGCGCCGCGAAATACGCCGCCGTCTTTTAAATGTTTTTTTTTTTACTTTTTAGATTTTTAAACATGGCGCCGTGCCGCGGCTTGAATCTGGTCGCTCGCAAGGGAACGACCAATCAGAATTGCGGCGTCGGTACCAGGCAGATCCCGGCTGGCTCACGGCTCCCCGGAGCTGAGCCGCGGATATGCCTGGCACAGAGATCCCTGGCTCGCTCCAGGCGTGAGGTAGCCGGGAGCCGACCTCGGGGATCTCCGGTCGGCTCGCGGATCCACGCGCTCGGTTCCCGGCTACCTCGCGTCGGTGGAGTGAGCCGGGGATCTCCGTGCCGGGCATATCTGCGGATCAGCTCCGGGGAGCCGCGAGCCAGCCGGGATTTGCCCGGTACCGCCGCCGCAATTCTGATTGGTCGCTCGCAAGCGAGCCACCAATCAGATTTAAGCTACGGCACAGCGCCATGTTTAAAAATCTAAGAAGTAAAAAAAAAAAATTGTAAAGATGGTGCCGTGTTTCGCGGCGCTCTTCTCATTGGTCGGCGCCAGGCGCGAGCGACCAATGAGAAGAGTGGGACGGGGCACGGCACCATATTTGAAATCCCGCGGAACTTTGGATTTCAAATATGGCGCCGTGCCCCGCCCCACTCTTCTCATTGGTCGCTCGCGCCTGGCGGCAACCAATGAGAAGGGCGCCGCGAAACACCCCGCCATCTTTAAAAAAATTTTCTTTCAACTTCTTAGATTTTTAAACATGGCGCTGTGCCGCGGCTTGAATCTGAATTCGGCGGCGGTACCAGGCAAATCCCGGCTGGCTCGTGGTTCTCCGGAGCTGAGCCGCGGATATACCTGGCACGGAGATCCCCGGCTCGCTCCGCTGGCGCGAGGTAACCGGGAGGTGAGGTCGGCTCCCGGCTACCTCGCGGCCGCTCCGTCCGCCGGAGCTTGGCCCTAAGCGCAGCGGACCTTCCAATACATGTCCATATATACGGGGAAAATATACACCGTCACCGCCCTGGTGGGCTTTACACAGTTAAGTATGCTTATTTCAAACATACAAATGAACACTACCCAGTGTCTTTCTGTTTAAGTGACTAATCCTATACTCAGTAATATACATATAGCGGACTCTGTTAAATAGCAGTTTATTCAATTTATCTTTCTATATGAGTCACATTTCATTAGAGGACAATAGGTTATCACACATAGAGCAATTACAGGCAGAACAATCAGTATACAGAAGCTTGCAGCTTGGGGAAATCCTCTGTCCAGGCCTATAAAAATTAATAGAAGAGAAAATATCTTTAATTAAGAATATTTTCAATAATCATTAAAAATTTCGTACACAACCATATATTTATCAATTACTCACAGTCTACTACAGTAGTCAATTAGTATCAGATAACCAAGAGGATATTATTTATAATAAACTATGAATTTTGTACTCCACATTCAGGCCATTAGGTCTCAATGTGCCCAGTCTGTGGATCCATTCCATCTCCCTTTTCATTAGCAATTTCTGTCGATCTCCTCCCCGTCTCTGTATGGGAATTGTATCTATCAAATGGAACCTCAGATCCTTTTCAGTGTGCCCCATATCCATAAAGTGCTTAAGAACCGGTAAATCCCTTCTTTTTTTCTTTATGGTATGTCGGTGATGTGCAATGCGTGTCTTAAAGTCCCACGTTGTCTCACCAACATACCAAGGGCCACATGGACACTCTAGAAGGTAAACTACGTATTCTGATGAGCACGTCAGGAAATGTTTTATCTCATACCGTTGCCCAGTACCAGGATGTACAAAATATGATCCCATATTCATTAGCCTGCAATTTATACAAGAAAGGCAGGGGTAACACCCCTTCCTTTTTGTACCCGTCAGATATGTTTGTCCGTCCTTTCTCATAGAACCAATATCTGAATGAATAAGCTTATCGCTCAGACTCTGATTGCGTCTATACGAAAAGAGTGGTGGTTCCCCAAACTCTTTCACATGAGGCAGACACCTACCTAACATATTCCAATGTTTACGTATTATTTTGGCAATCTCTCCACTCTCTTCATTGTAGGTTGAAACAAACGGAACTCTCTTCAATTGTTTATCTAAATTTTTTTCTGCTAGGATATCTGACCTAGATAACTTCACTATCTTTTCTTTCTGTTCTTTAAGTAGCTTTTTAGGATATCCCCTTACCGGAAACGTATTCATCATTTCATTAAGTGCTAGTTCCTGGTCTTCCTCTCTACTCACTATTTTCTTAACCCTTGTCATCTGACTAAATGGAATAGATTTTAGAGTGTTATTAGAGTGTTGGCTACTAAAATGCAATAAATCATTTTTGTCCGTCTCTTTCACATGCAGTTTAGTCAAAAACTCATCATTTTGATACAATATCTGTACATCCAAGAATTGCAACGAAGACTTTGACCAAAGCAATGTAAATTTAATCGTCTCATCTATTTCATTAAGATACACATGAAACTGATGTAATGCTTCCTCTGTTCCTGTCCATATGAGGAAGACATCGTCTATGTACCTCCACCACGTTGCGACACAGTCATAGTGGTGGGATACATAGACGAGGTCTTCCTCAAGTACTCGCATCACAATATTTGCATACGCAGGGGCCATATTGGCCCATTGTTGTTCCCCTGCATTGTAAAAAATAATCATCCCCAAATAAGAAATAATTATTCTTTAATACTAGTTCGAGAAGGTCTAGTACCAGTTGACAGGCATCTTCTGAAACCTCAGTTTCCCTCAATTTTTTATCAACAGCTGCTAGACCTCGTTTATTATCAAAAGACGTGTAAAGTGATACCACGTCAAAAGACGCCAGTATCACTTCACCACTAACGGACAAGATATTTAACTTACGTAGGAAGTCCCCAGTATCCTTCACATATGAGTCAGCTTGTCTCGCTATTGGATTTAATACTTTATCCAAGAATACTCCTATGCTTGGCAAAATTGAATTTGTACCCGAGACAATCGGTCGACCCGGAGGTCCACCAGAGACTTGTGAATCTTTGGAAGTACGTATAGTACTGGTGTAGTCGGATATTTAATTGTCATAAAATCGAGGAGATCCTGATCTATCAGGCCATCTTTCAAAGCCTTTTTCAAGACCACCTCGATCCTATGCGCTATTTCAAATTTTGGATCCCTATCAAGTCTCTGGTAAACCCCCGGCTCATTCAACTGCCTCCTGATTTCTTTAACATATAAGACCTTATCCATGACGACAACAGCTCCCCCTTTGTCCACCTTTTTTTATTATAATGCTGTCTTCACGGATAAGGTCATTCAAGGCTATTACTTCCTGTGCTTTAATATTCAGCTTTTTAAAGCCCCCTTTTGTACTAACTCTCAATGTTTCAACTTCTTTGGTCACAGCAGTAATAAAAAAATCAATTATTGTAGAGTTAACCGGAGGTGTAAAATTACTTTTCCTCTTTATACCTAAACATTCCATGTCAAATTCACTTACTATTGTTCTAGTTTTACTTTCCTTGGTACTAAACCACTCCTTTAACTTCAATGTCCTGAAAAAATATTGCAAATCCAATGACAGTTGGAAAAAGTCAGTATGTGTATTAGGCCCAAAGCCCAACCCCTTATACAAAATAGATATTTGCATTTCTGTTAGTATCTTACTTGAGAGGTTTACTACCAAGTTCTCATTTAATTTTTTGGTGCTTTCTTCTGTTGCTTCCCTTTTCCCCGCTTGTCTTTTTTGTTGCCGGTAGTGTCTCCTTCCTCCTCTTATTTTCCTCCGTTGCTCCTTAGATCTGTATCTACGAATGAAATCCATTATAGGATAAATCTTTCCACATGTGCAAGTCAGATTAGAATTATTACCACCTGTATTTCGCCATTTCCCTACACCCTCACGCTGCCAGTTGTATATGTTTCCATTGGTGTAATCCTCAGTGTCTCTCAACCACTTCCTTCTTTTACCTTCCTCCAAGTCTGAGCGTAATTTAATTATACATGTGTTCACTTGTTCTTTAAATTTAACCATTTCCTCTTCCTTCAAGATGTCATGTAATTTAGTTTCCACACCAACTTGTTCTGCTTGTACTCTTTTTAACTCATGTTGTAAAAAATCAATGTTAACCAACAATAAGTCCATCCCATACTTGTTTGAAATTTTGCAAAATTGGGAGCAAAAAAAAGAATCACCAAACATCAAATTCGGCCTCACATTTGACCGCAGGCCACGTGGTATCATTTTAGCCTTAAAATACTCGGACATAGTAGACAAATGCAGCTGTACCGTCAAAATCTTCTTAGCTAGACTTTCAAACTTTTGTTTCAAATCTACTACAGAATAGGGATGGGCGAATCTACTAGCTAGGACTCGTTACTCGGCGAGTAGTAAGGGACTCGCAGGACTCGGTACTCTGCGAGTTTACCAGCGTTTACTCGCACGAGTCCAATGCAAATCAATGGCAAACGCTGACAAAACTAGGATTGCCATTGTTTGCATTAGACTCGGCTACTGTGCCAGTGATAGCAGGGAAACTCGCAAAGTAACTGCTGTTTCTTTGCGAGCCGAGTCCAGCTGTCTTCTCTGTGCAGCTCCAGGGTCCTAGAGCCCGCATGCTCACAGACATGATGTAGCAGAGCTGAGATTGTTCTCAGTCTGCTCATTCCCTGTGCATAGACATCTATATCTATGCATAGGGGAGGTAGCAGAGAGGACATTGCGTTTTGGACTACGTCGGACGGAAGAGGATTTTTTTCATTAAAGATGGAGTCCCTAATGGCTTTTTTTCTTATTTCAAATAAAAATTTTTCTCTGATCACATGTCACGGGTGCTAGCCAATCAGCGCGGCCTGCTCTGACATCACAGGCCGGGGGAGGAGAGAAGAAGCAAGATGGCAGCCCCCATGATGGAACCGAAGGAGGAAGAACCAGGAGGAACCACAAGGCCCAGCAGACCGGGAACGGAGCACGGAGGACACCGGAAGGCACTGCAGAACGGGAGGACAAGGTAGGAAGCTGTGTGTATGTGTGTGTGTATGTGTATATATGTGTATGTGTGTGTGTGTGTGTGTGTATATATGTGTGTATGTATGGGTATGTGTATGTAAGTAGGCTGGCTGCCAATATAAGCCATACAACTGGGGCTGCTGTATATACCTCTGGGGCTGCTGTATACTACCACTGGGGCTGTATATACTTCTGGGGCTGCTGGATACTACCACTGGGGCTGTATATACCTCTGGGGCTGCTGTATACTACCACTGGGGCTGTATATACCTCTGGGGCTGCTGTATATACTTCTGGGGCTGCTGGATACTACCACTGGGGCTGTATATACCTCTATGGCTACTGTATACTACCACTGGGGCTGTATATACCTCTGGGGCTACTGTATACTACCACTGGGGCTGTATATACTTCTGGGGCTGCTGGATACTGCCACTGGGGCTGTATATACCTCTGGGGCTGCTGTATACTACCACTGGGGCTGTATATACCTCTGGGGCTGCTGTATATACTTCTGGGGCTGCTGGATACTACCACTGGGGCTGTATATACCTCTGGCGCTACTGTATACTACCACTGGGGCTGTATATACCTCTATGGCTACTGTATACTACCACTGGGGCTGTATATACCTCTGGGGCTACTGTATACTACCACTGGGGCTGTATATACTTCTGGGGCTGCTGGATACTGCCACTGGGGCTGTATATACCTCTGGGGCTGCTGGATACTACCACTGGGGCTGTATATACCTCTGGGGCTGCTGTATATACTTCTGGGGCTGCTGGATACTACCACTGGGGCTGTATATACTTCTGGGGCTACTGTATACTACCACTGGGGCTGTATATACCTCTGGGGCTACTGTATACTACCACTGGGGCTGTATATACTTCTGGGGCTGCTGGATACTGCCACTGGGGCTGTATATACCTCTGGGGTTGCTGGATACTACCACTGGGGCTGTATATACCACTGGGGAGGCTGCTGTATACCACACTGCTGGGGGCTGTATACCTGTGCTGGGGTCCACCCTCGGCTTATACACGAGTCAATAGGTTTTCCCAGATTTTGGGGGCAAAAGTAGGGAGGTCGGCTTATACACGGGTCGGCTTATACACGAGTATATACGGTACTTATAAAAATTACAATATTTTACATACAAAGTGAAATAGGTGCCCAATAAAGTGCATATAGTGCTTATTAATAAATAATATAACTATTACTATATTCTCATATCTTGTTTTTCACCCTAATAACACCAATTAAAACAAGTGTGATACTCATCCTGCAATCAGAGGTCCCCATGCTGCTACTGTATCCCGATATCACCGCCGCCATGTTTTCCGCGTTCCTATTATCTTACTGCGCATGCTCAGTGTGAAATTACCCATGTTCCAATCGATCCAAATCACGTTAACTCATTCAGATCCCGCGGCTGCGCAATGCACCGCGAGATCCGTCAATACACCCATTATATAATAGATATATAAAGCTGAATGTGTGTATGTGTGTGTGTGTATGTGTGTGTATATATCCGGGATTGGCATCTACACCGTCGCAACTACAGCCACAAAATTTTGTACAGTCGCACGTTTGGACCCCGAGAGGGTCATAGGCTATGTTGTTAGGCGAATTTTTAACCCTGCGCATTCCAGTTCACCAAACAATTTTGGCCCTATCTACATAATGGGGAAAAAGGGAAAGGAAACGTGTGGGAGGAAAATCGACAGCTGCCAGCTACAGCTACAAAAATTTGCACAGTCACATGTCTGGACCCCCGAGAGCGTCATAGGCTATGTTGTGAGGCAAAATTTTAACCCTGCGCGTTCCAGTTCACCAAACAATTTTGCCACTATCTACATAATGGGGAAAAAGTGACAGTTACCAGTTGACAGTTGTGAATGAGAGGGGCATAATGATAGCACCAAAGACTAACAGCACATACCAGCATATAGTCACTAAGGTGGGCCCCAACATGAGATATTCACCACACACGGGGACATGTATACACACCACACGCACACAAAGAGTAACAGCAAGTGTATAGTCGCTAAAGTGCAGCCCCAACATTGGATACTCACCACGCACGCGAACAAACACACACACACCACAACGAGACACACACAACACAGAGAAACACACACACACCCAAGGGGACACACACACACTCTATAGCGACACATGCACTCACCCCACAGGGACACACACACACCACAAAGAGACACACATAACACAGACACACACACCACACAGACCCCCCCACATGGACACACACACACAGCCACCCTATAGGGACACATGCACTCACCCCTCAGGGACAAACACACACGACAAAGAGACACACACAACACAGAGACACACACAACACAGAGACACACACACCCCACACAGACACCCTCCACAGGGACACACACACACGTACACACCCTATAGGGACACATGCACTCACCCCACAGAGACACACACACCACAAAGAGACACACACAACACAGATACACACACACACCACACAGACCCCCCACAGGGACACACACACATACACACCCTATAGGGACACATGCACTCACCCCACAGGGACACACACACACACACCGCAAAGAGACACACACAACAGAGACACACACCACACAGACCCCCCCACAGGGACACACATACACACCCTACAGGGAACATGCACTCACCCCACAGGGACACACACACACCACAAAGAGACACACACAACAGAGACACACACCACACAGATCCCCCCCCCCACAGGGACACACACATACACACCCCAGGGACACACGCACCACACAGACAGACACAGATGTGCACAAATCACGTCACACAACTTGCCTCATACGTGTGCTATCTTTATTTTCCAAACATAAACATCTGATTAAAAACAGCCAATGTGCAACACATGTGCCATATAGGGAATTAAGGCAGATGTCAGTCACATGAGCTGTCTATTATGTGTAGATATGAGGTAACATATACTGCCCGGCCAGGGGAGGGTTTACTGTTGGCTGGAGATTTATTAGGCTGCCTATAGCAATCAATCACAGCTCAGCTTCTATTTTCCTACAGGTCATTAGTATGACATATTCAAATTCTATTTTGTTATAGCCAACAGCAGTTATTTATTAACCCAGGCGTAGCCGGGTACTACAGCTAGTATATATATATATATATATATATATATATATGTTATTCTTCATATATATATATATATATATATATATATATATTATTTTTTTTTATTTTTTTTAATTTAAGCTTTATTTCAATGGGAGATAAGGGGGGATTTGAACCTTTGAATCTTTTTATTTTTTTTTCATGTTTTAAAACTTTTCTTTATTTTTTTATTCATTTTATTAGTCCCCTTCAAGGACTTGAAATCTTCACAGTCCGATTGCTTGTATTGTACAGAGCCATGCTCATGCGCGGTTCTAAGCAGTACAACTGATCATCTGTAAATGCAGGCACTCAGCAAGCATTCACATGAGTTGAGTCATGAAAGCAACATGGGTTATCATCTAACTCATTGCCATCATGACAACTCTTTGTCGCCCTGTGATCCTGTGTTAGATTGCGCTGTCAAGAGTTTGACAGTGCAAACTAACAGTTTAACAGCAGCAAGCAGATCATCGCTTTGCCCTCCCCTGTTAGATGCACAAGTTGGCAGATAAAATCAGCTGACATGTGTAAGGTAAGATGTGGGTTCATTTCTTGAGAGGGAAACAACCAATGACGTACCTATACATCATTGATCGAAAGGGGTAATTAACTGCTAATTTGTTAAAATTTACTTTGAAGTTAGAGAACTTGCTATGTATATTAGATAAAAGTGAAAAGTTGTATAAAGGACCTGTCACACATAATGAGATCGTTGACGAGATCGTTGTAATGTCACAGATTTTGAGACGTAACAGCGATCCCGTTAGCGATCTCGTTATGTGTGACATGTACCAAGGATCTGGCCCCTGCTGTGAGATTGTTGATCGTTACATACTGCTCTGGGTCATTTCTACATCGTTGCGCTTCCACTGGGAGCGCTACATCATTGTGTTTGAAAGGTGCAATGACCAACGCTTTAGGCTTCATTTAAGATTAAGACTAAGATTAGATTGTCTGCAATAGCTGTAGTATGTTGTCTAACATATCAGAATTACAAATAAGGTCAGTATGAGGGTGTATTCTTATCTTGTCCTGTAGTAAATGTCAGAACAGCATGATAATGTACTGTCTACCTATATTCTGACACCTAGTTATGAAGTGGGCTATAAAACCTATGAATTGTGTGGGAAATCACACTTTCAAGAGTAAGTCTACTTTACTGCCAATCCACTCTATCAAAAGCCTTTCCTGCAGCCATGCTGAGACAGATTAAAGTGAAGGGTTACTGTCATACATATTCAATCATGCTTATTAACCTGCAAGTATTCTTTTTCACTTTGAAACAAATTCTTTTTGATCTTTGTAGTTAAAAGATAGTAAAAATTTCTGTATATGTCTTACTAATAAACTGTCAACATTATAGAATTTTCTGACTTCTCTGTAAAATGAGTGGTGGGAGTTGCACAAACAAGTAAAAGACACATTACATACCTAATAAGTCTCGCACTGTTTCAGGGTCACCACTTTATTCTTCTCTGCCCCAGTGATTCACTTCACCCTCCTGTTCTCACTTCTCTGTTAAGATCCCGTCACACACAACGATGCTCCAGCGATCCCGGCAGCGATAACGACCTGCCGGGATCGCTGGAGCATCGTTACCTGGTCGCTGGGAAGCTGTCAAATAGGCAGATCTCCCCAGCGATCAGGGACCTGGGAGCCACCTCCCACATCGCTGGAAGGGATGTTACCAGCTTCCTCCCTGCTTAGCTCAGCCTGTAAGCAGAGAGGAAGCTGGTAACTATGATAATCACTGGGTATCTGGGCAGCGCTCGCTGGCTGGATACCCGTGTTTATCATAGTTACCAGCTTCCTCCCTGCTTGCAGGCTGAGCTAAGCAGGGAGGACCCTGGTAACTATGATAAACACCGGGTATCCAGGCAGTGCGCACTGCCTAGATACCCGCTGTTTATCATAGTTACCAGCGTCCTCCCTACTTAGCGCTGGTAACCATGATAAACACCGTTGTTTTCCATGGTTACCAGCCTGTGAGATTGCTGGTCGTTGGTCTCTCGCTGTCACACGCAGCGATGTGGGATGACCGGCGGGAGACCAACGACCAAAAAATGGTCCTGAGCCCTTTGCAGCGATCAACAACCTCACAGCAGGGGCCTGATCACTGCTAGATGTCACACATAGCGACATTGCTGGAGAGATCGTTGTAACCTCATAGTTACAACGATCTCGCTAACAATCTTGTTATGTGTGACTGGGGCTCTACTCTCCATTACAGTACTCCTGCAAGCCTGTACTTTAGTGATCACATCACTATCTACTTACGTGACAGATTGTAATATGTTTTAAGGATTAACTCATGAATTTATAAATTTATTAGCAGTGGTAGTAAAGACACGCTGAGACCAAGTTAAACCCCTTTACCCTCTAGCAATTTTCCATTTTAAAGAGGACTTGTCACCTCCTCTTGTGCTTTCCAAAGTGAAACCACCACTGAATGAAGTGTGTCTGCTGCATTTGGGGAAGGGGTCTCCCATGTCTCTAGCCCCCCTGTAAGTTGTGCAAAACACTTTGGAAAGTGTACAGATAATTAGTCCGGAAGGACTTACTCAGTATGGAGTCATTGCTGTTCCCTGGTGTCCTCACTACCTCCAGCCCTCTTTGTGCCACTTCCAGACCCGTCAATGCCACCTCCTTTATGTGTCTCCACTCCTCGCCCGCTCATGCTCCTCTGCTTCTGAAGTCACGTAGGCGCAGAGCGAGCAATGGCCTGGAGCGGGTCCTGGCATCTGAAATCCTCCTGCTGATGACATCAGCACTAGAGCCCACCTTGCATACAGCATAATCTGGAGCAGAGCGTGCTCTGGTAGTGACATCACCGACAGGAGGTGTTTCAGCTGCCAGGACCCGCTCCAGGCCATTGCTCGCTCTGCGCCTACGTGACTTTAGAAGCAGAGAAGCATGAGCGGGTGAGGAGGGGAGACACATAAAAGTGGTAGTACTGAGGGAGATGGAGGTGGCACAGAGAGGGCTGAAGGTGTGGAGGACACCAGGGAACAGCAATGACTCCATACTGAGTAAGTCCCTCCGTCTCCTTATCTGTACACATTCCAAAGTGTTTTGAACAACTTACAGGGGGTTAGAGACATGGGAGTCCCCTTCCCTAAATGCAGCAGACATGCTGCATTCACTAATGCTTTAAGTTTAGAAAGCACAAGGTGGATGACAGGTCCTCTAAATTTTTCGTGTTTCCTTCCCCTTCTTCAAAGAGCCATAACTATTTAATTTTTCCATTAATATAGACTTATGAGGACTTGATTTTTGCAAGACATTTGAGAAAAGTAATTTATTTTACCATATAGTGTACAGGAAAATAGGAAAAAAAATCCAAGTGTGATTAAATTGCAAAAAGAAGTTCAATTACATGTTTGGTTTTTGGGTTTTTTATTCACCATGCTCATGTGGCGCCCCGCCAAGCAGGCGTCACAGAGGGGTACTGCACCCGTAAAAGAGGTGCAGATACTCCAGCTGCAGGTGGACCCTAGGATGGTGGGTGGGACCCATAACCAGCACTCCCACATTAGTCTACACAGTGGGAAGTTGCCCGGGAGGGAATAAAAACACCTCTAGGGGGAACAAGAAGGTCTTTGCCTCTAAGTTTAGAGCTTGGGAAGTGAGTTTTGCTCCTAAGATTTTGCTGCTAGGTCACTCGGCTGAGGGACCAGGGAGAGATGGAAGAGGAAAGAGGGTCTAAGGAAGGAAATTTTCAAGAGAGTGGCCGGTTTGGGAAGGGGCCATTGTCAGGTTCTCCCAGACAGCTTGCCAGGCACCGGAGCCCGCAGACTGCCGTAGCTACAGGCAAGACAGAGAATCTGGATTCCCATGGAGTCTTCAATTCTCCCGGGCATCAGAGCAGACTGAAAGAGGGTACCTGTCACCGCCAAAGGAAGGAGCGGCCAGCCAGTAGAGGGTTACCCGACGGCAGATAAGGTGAGAGAGTAATGGAGGTCAGGCTGATTATAAGTCACCAGGCTTCACACCGAAACTGAAAAGCAAGAAGGAACAGTTGGGGTTAGAGAAGGAAGGCACACCAAGGTTTCCCCCATACCACCTGGGATCCGCCTGCAGCCACCCGATAAGTTACCTGTCCTCATAACATCAGGAGTGCAAAACTATAACTTTGTATGAATGCAAGTGAACAGTAAAGTACCCGGAGGAAAAGTGACTTTGACTCTACCTGTGTTCCTTTGAATGAACTTGTTTCCCATACAGGAGTGCTGGCCTGGAGGTCCAGCCCTACCAGTAGAGTACTTTGCCAACTTGCCGCATTACCATCTACCTCCGGCGCACTGTGATGGTGCTGGTGACACATCACCAGAATCTACAGGTGGCGTCACAACATCTTGTATATAGCATCCCCTGTAAATATTCCCTTTTCAAAGAGGTCCCCCAGGACATGGGATCAGGCACGGCCACCACTCCCCGTGACACAGTTAACCCCTTGGAGCCTGATACCCGAGTACCCCACAGCCTGGGGCTCGACATATCTTTTTCTGGCATCACGAACAGGATATCATGCCCGTTATTACTGGGTGCTGTGCGCCTCGGACTTGGACTATTGAAACAAACTTTTTCCTCCATTGCTTGGTGCCAAAAATGGGTTACCGCCATTACTGCAGGAAGACCCAAGATGGCGCCATAGCTATGTACTAAACGCCATGTGCAGGCCTGGGGGTGTGCCTCAGCCCCTAAAAGAAGGAGGGCCCAGACGGAGGCACCAAAAAGTGTAGCCGCACAGATTGCCATCAATCAGGGGAACGGCCCACAGGAAGTTCCCCGGGAAGGGCCGCCCATAAGAAGACAAACCGGAAGAGAAGGACGGAATGACCAAGGCTCCTTAGTACCTGGCAGCATGGCGGCACCCCATTGGAGAGATGTAGTGCGCGAGCTTGAAGAACAGGCCCGAGCTGCGCAAGGCGACCAGGCAGTGGCATCCGTCTTAGCTTTAAAGGGGGAGGCTGACTACTGGAGGGACATGTTTGGACGGCTTCGCCAGGAGATGGAAGAAGCCCTGGCGTGGGTGTGCCGACAGTGGAGCGCGGAGCGGACCTATGAACTTTCGTCCATGAGAGCGGACCGCGAGGCGCAAGAGGTGGCAGTAGCAGAATAAGCAGTTGTGGAATACTGTGCCTCTCTACCACCTGTACCACCACCCATTCAGACCCGGGACACAGGAGTTCAGATGGAACCCCTGACAACACTACCGTCCCGGACCAGCAGGTTGTCTTCGGCTGGAGGCAGCTCGGGCGTCCCCTACAGAACAAAATGTCATCATCGAGGAGGAGTACGACAAGACAGACAACGAGGAACCGGAGGACGTAGAGAGAGCCTCAGGAGGGAGCACACCAGAATTTGCGTGGTGGACTGCGTGGCAGCGGCAGCAGCGAGGAGCCCCCGCCATAGTGAACTCAGCGGAAACCAGAGTGGTATCTAGAGTCCCAACTGGCAACTCACCATCCCCACAGTACCAGTCACTCCAGCGGTCTCAATTAGCCTTAAATGAGAGAGACCAGGTGGCTAGACAACAACTCAGAGAGGAGTGGTTCCAGAGAGAACAGGCAAAAAGACGACTATGGGACGAGGCCAGATCGCAGCCCCCGCTTCCAATAGAACTACTCCGCCTAGGAACCGTCATCTCCGTGTACCAGGACAAAGGCTGGGGATTTCTTTGGGAACCCGGACTTTCAGACGATGTGTTTTTCGCCAGACGCGATGTAGAGTCGTACCTGTGGCGAGGACACCCTGACAGAGACATTTATCGAGGTGAGCAGGTCACTTATGAGTGGTACCCCAGCCCATTAGGTTGGTTCTCCATAAGGATCTACCACTGTGGAGACATTTCCCTCCAGCAATAGACTCCCATATAGAGACATTGCATTAGCAATAGACTCCCATGTCTAGACATTGCCCTGTACATAGCCACTTCCAGCAACCATGGCCCTTTATTTTTGCTTTTCCCTTTTTTGCAAGTCCCCAAGAATAATGAGTCTGTCCCCGTTTATGTTCATTTAAAGACTCAGAGACTTTTATTTAAACTTTTCCCTGTTTCATTGATGATGTGTGCTGTGTGAGCAGCGGCCCAGCGGTGATAATATACACTGGACTGTGCTGGACAATACATTACTCCTGGTCCCACGTAGTAAGTACCGGTTCCCGTTGGACCAAGTTAGAATAATGTCTTTTGATGCAGATAGTCGCAACCGGAGGGTAATAACTTTGCCAACAGGTAACCCGAGGACCGTGGGGTCTAGGATACTAACAACTGCATTGTCTCTATATATGTAACATTCAAAGAAAAGTGCCTCCTAGTAATAGATAGAAATCTACGTATTCTTAATTGTATATAGTTTACCCGTTAATGTTGATAAAAAGAAAAATGCTTTTTTACTTTCCCGGTAACAGGTACAGATACTCGCGGACGAGTATATTCAATCAAGGGGGTATGTGGCGCCCCGCCCACCAAGCATGCATCACAGAGTGGTACTGCACCCGTAAAAGAGGTGCAGATACTCCAGCTGCAGGTGGACCCTAGGATGGTGGGTTGGACCCATAACCAGCACTCCCACATTAGTTTACATGGTGGGAGGTTACCCGGCAGGGAATAAAAACACCTCTAGGGGGAACAAGGAGGTCTTTGCCTCTAAGTTTAGAGCTTGGGAAGTGAGTCTTTGCGCCTAAGATTTTTTTGCTGCTAGGTCACTCGACTGAGAGACCAGGGGGAGATGGAAGAGGAAGAGAGGGTCTAAGGAAGGAACATTTCAGGAGAGCAGCTGGTTTGGGAAGAGGGGTTGTCGTCAGGTTCTCTCAGACAGCTTACTGCGCACCGGAGCCTGCAGACTGCCTTAGCTACAGGCACAAAAGAGAATCTGGATTCCCGTGGAGTCTTCAATTCTCCCGGGCACCAGAGCAGAGCGAAAGAGGGTACCAGGCTCTGCCAAAGGAAGGAGCGGCCAGCCAGTAGAGGGTTACCCGACGGCAGCGAGGGTGAGAGAGGAAAGGAGGTCAGGCTGATTACAAGTCACCAGGCTTCACACCGAAACTGAAAAGCAAGAAGGAACAGACGGGGTTAGAGAAGGAAGGCACACCAAGGGTTCCACCATACCACATGGGATCCGCCTACAGCCACCCGATAAGTTACCTGTCCTCATAACATCAGGAGTGCTGAACTGTAACTTTGTATGAATGCAAGTGAACAGTAAAGTACCCGGAGGAAAAGTGACTTTGACTCTGCCTGTGTTCCTTTAAATGAACTTGTTTCCCATACAGAAACGCTGCCCCGGAGGTCCAGCCCTACCTGTAGAGGACTATGCCAACTTGCCGCATTACCATCTACCTCCGGCAGACTGCGGTGGCGCTGGTGACACATCACCAGAATCTAAAGGTGGCGTCACAACATCTTGTATATAGCATCCCCTGTAAATATTCCCTTTTCAAAGAAGTACCTCAGGACACGGGATCAGGCGCGGCCACCACTCTCCTTGACACTGTTAACCTATTGAAGCCTGATACCCGAGTACCGCAGAGCCTGCGGCTCGACACTCACTATGTGGTAATACTGAAATTTTGACCAGGAAAAAACAGAAAGGCCAGCACTGCCAGAAAATATAAAAATTGTGCAAAAACACATATTGTTTCCAAACTGCAAATAATTTAGTTGAGACATTCAGCAAAAGATTAAATAATCTTCTGAGCCACCCCGCCAAACGTCAAGGCATTCTTAGATAGGGTGGTACTACTCTACAATTTTTAATTTACACTGTGTCAAAAAGACCTCAATAATATATATAAAGTGGACCATACAAAAACATCACTCACCTTCACATATCAGTCCTGCTTCCAAGGTGCCAGATCTGTGATAGTGATATAAGGCAACCTAGGCCCCCACACCTGCAGCTTCCACCACAAATGTCAGGGCTTTTCAAAGTTAACCCCCACTGCATCGACCCAGCCTTTATGGATAACAGCAGGTAAGGTTCAGGTGAATGAAGCAATAACTGAGCCTGTGTGCTGGGTGTGATAACCGTGTGTGAACAGTTACCAAGAAAATAAATGTCAGTACAGATGGAAACGGACAAATTCTAGCGTGCACAGCGAAGTGGTGGTCAGCCACTAAACCATACCTAGGAAAAGACAGAAACGCCAGCACTGCCAGAAAATATAAAAATTGTGCAAAAACACATATTGTTTCCAAACTGCAAATAATTTAGTTGAGACATTTAGCAAAAGATTAAATAATCTTTTGAGCCACCCCGCCAAACGTCAAGGCATTCTCAGATAGGGTGGTCCTACTCTACAATTTTTAATTTACACTGTGTCAAAAAGACCTCAATAATATATATAAAGTGGACCATACAAAAACATCACTCACCTTCACATATCAGACCTGCTTCCAAGGTGCCAGATCAGTGATAGTGATGTAAGGCAACCTAGGCCCCCACACCTGCAGCGTCCACCACAAATGTCAGGGCTTTTCAACGTTAACCCCCACTGCACCGACCCAGCCTTTATGGATAACAGCAGGTTAGGTTCTGGTGAATGAAGCAATAACTGAGCCTGTGTGCTGGGTGTGATAACCATGTGTGAACAGTTACCAAGAATACAAATGTCACTACAGATGGAAACGGACAAATTCTAGCGTGCACGGCGAAGTGGTGGTCAGCCACTAAACCATACCCAGGAAAAAACAGAAACGCCAGCACTGCCAGAAAATTTAAAAATTGTGCAAAAACACATATTGTTTCCAAACTGCAAATAATTTAGTTGAGACATTCAGCAAAAGATTAAATAATCTTTTGAGCCACCCCGCCAAATGTCAAGGCATTCTTAGATAGGGTGGTACTACTCTACAATTTTTAATTTACACTGTGTCAAAAAGACCTCAATAATATATATAATGTGGACCATACAAAAATATCACTCACCTTCACATATCAGACCTGCTTCCAAGGTGCCAGATCAGTGATAGTGATGTAAGGACACCTAGGCCCCCACACCTGCAGCTTCCACCACAAATGTCAGGGCTTTTCAACGTTAACCCCCACTGAACCGACCCAGCCTTTATGGATAACAGCAGGTTAGGTTCAGGTGAATGAAGCAATAAGTGAGCCTGAAATTTTGACCAGTATGAGTTTGTGGACAGCGAACATGTATACTTTTACTGTTATCTAGGTGGTGAAAAAAAGTTCAGACATTTTTAAGCAAAAAGAATTGCATTTATGCATCATTTTCCACAACCTGTAGCATTCTCATTTTTCAGAAGCTGGAACTGTGTGACAGCTAATTCTTGTGATTTGAGCTGACGTTTCTAATAATACAATTTTTGGGTAGATGCGCTCCTTTGGTTGTTATTGAGTTTTATTGCAATGTAGTGGTGACCAAAAAAAATTAATTTTGATGTTTGGACTTTTCTTTCCGTTACGTAGCTTACAGTTTTGATTAATTGATATTTTTTAATTTGATAGATCTGGCAATTTTGAATGCAGTGATACCAAATGTGTGTATATTTTTATTTTTTCAATAGTTTTATTTGTATTGGGGCAAAAGGAGGGTGATTTGAACTTTTGTGGAAGTTTTTTTTCATATTTTGAAGCCCTTTTTTTCTTACTTTATTTGGCCCACTAGGGCTAATTATCCTATCGGTAGTGTTAGCTACACATCTCAACTGATGAGATCAGCTGAGATATGGGAGCAGGATGCAAGCTCACAGCATGAGCTCACATCAGGGGGCGGGACATGACCAAGGACATATATGTGCGTTCTTGGTCATAAAGGAGTAAAGGTGAACAAGTCTGTATTCAACACACATGGCAGATAACAAACGTGATGTGCAGTAAAGGAGCAAGTTCATCAAAACATGTAGAAAACTAATTGATCTCTAGAAATAGTTCTTACGAGCTGATATCAATAAGGAAGTCTAGGAATAGTTCACACAGGGTGAAGGCAATAGAAACACAGTCTATGAGCACTATACATGCAGGAACAATCCTAGATGGTCACCTTACTGAGTTCCTGACAATCGATAGAGGGCTGTAGGATCCCATCCTTCATTTTTACAAACAAGATAGGGGCCCCTCCTGGTGAGGAAGAAGGATGTATCAAGCCTTTCGCCAAGTTTTCATCAATATAATCCTTCAAAGCTAGAAGCTTAGGTGCTAACTAAGGATATACATTACTAAAAGGAATAGCTACCCCTGGAAGCAGGGGCGGACACAGTCTGTAGTGGGCCTCTGTGCAAGAAATTTTTCTGTGCCCCCCTTCATAGTGCAACAAAGTTATGTAAACATATAGAGCCACTGTGCCACCCCAAATACTACCACACTATGACAAGACCAAATATTACCACCACATAGTGACCAATAATACTACAATAATGAAAATTAAGAAAAAGTTCTTTATATTGGGTCAGTGTATAGGTAATACAGTGATCACCAGTGACATTATACACAGGAGCTCCGTATATAGTGTCAGTGTACAGGTAGTGCAGCAATCACAGGTGACATTATACACAGGAGCTCTGTATATAGTGTACAGCTATTACAGTGAGTCCCAGTGACATTATACACACAAGCTCTGTAAATAGTGTATAGTGCATGCGTATAGGTAATACACATACTCACCAGTGATGTCTCTAGGTGCAGTCATTCATCTTCAGGTTTCTTCTTCATCTGGTGCAGACCGATATCATGTCTTCCAGCCAGCAGGACTCATATATGCAGAAAATAACACAGTTATCTACAGCTGATCACTTCCAGAGCACATTCCACACTTTTCCCAAGATTTCTACACTATATCAAATGACAAAAAAACTACATAGTACCGCCCCACACAGTAACAAGACCTCCCTTTTGTTCCCCTCAAGGAAAACCCTATTTTCAAAAGTAAATCATATTACAACTGTAGTAATGTCCCCAAATGCCCTCTACAGTAAATATGTCCCCCACCATAAACTAATGTATGTTCCTCATTCTGTCACCCATATAGTAATAATGTCTCCCATTCTGGGCCCCTAGGTTTCTCCATCCTAGGTCTCTATGTTCTTCCATCCTTGGTCCCTATGTTTCTCCATCCTTCGTCCCTATGTTTCTCCATCCTTGGCCCCTATATTTCTCCATCCTGGGCCCCTATGTTTATCCATCCCAGGCCCCTATGTTGCCTCATTCTAGGTACCTATGTTCCTCCATCCTGACCCACTATGTTCCTCCATCATAGGTTCCTATGTTGCCCCATCCTAGGTCCCATGTCCTAAATCCTGGGCCCCTATGTCAACTGCCCATTCACATGGGGGATTCTTATCATCTTCCTGGGCTCCCCCGACGTCCTCTTGCAGCTTCATAACCAGCGCGGGTGATGTCAGCTGACCTATCAGAGGCCACATGCTGACATTATTGTGAGGTGCATATCAGTGACAGTAATAGGCTACCAGCCTATCAAAGGCCTCTGATAGGCCGACAGCCATTAAACATCACCATAATGTGCTGCGTGCTGAGATGACCAAGCAGAGCAAACCAATAATGTTTAATGGCCAAAAGCCCGCAGCCATTTCAGTGACACTTGTGTGCACCATAAATTTATGTTATGTGCATTGTTCCCTATCCCCTGTGTTGTTTTCTTCCACATTTGTGGGCTATGTACCCTCTCCCTGTGCTGTCTTCTCCTCCGTGCACTCTGAGCCACCTCCCTGTGCTGTTTTCTCCCCTGCACTATGAGCCCATTCCCTGCACTATCTTCTCCCCTTGCACTCTGAGTCCCCCCCCTTCGCTGTTTTCTCCCCTCTACACTTTGAGCCCCCCTGTGCTTTTTTCTCTCCCCTGCACTCTGAGCCCCTCCTGCACTGTTTCCTCCCCCCTGCTCTCATAGCCCCCCTGTGCTGTCTTCACCTCTCTGCACTCTGAGGGCCTCCTGCACTCTGAGGCCCCCCTGCACTGTTTTCTCCCTCCCTGCACTCTGAGGACCCCCTGCACTGTCTTCTGCCCCCCTGCACTCTGAACCCCCCCCCCTACACTGTTTTCTCCACCCTATACTGTTTTCTCTCCCCCCTGCACTCTGAGCCCCCTCCCTGCACTGTTTTCTCCCCCCTGCACTCTGAACCCCTCCTGTGCTGTCTTCTCTCTCCTGCACTCTGAGCCCCCTCCCTGCACTGTTTTCTCCCCCCTCCTGCGCTGTTTTCTCCCCCCTGCTCTCTGAGCTCCACTTTGCTGTCTTCATCCCCCTGCACTTTGAAGCCCCCCTGCACTGTCTTCTCCCCCTGCACTCTGAGGCCCTCCTGCACTGTTTTCTGCCCCACTGCACTCTGAGCCCCCCTACACTGTTTTCTCCCCCTGCACTGTTTTCTCCCCCCTGCCCTCTGAGCCCCTCCTGCGCTGTTTTCTTCCCCCTGCTCTCTGAGCCCCCCTGCGCTGTCTTTGCCCCCCTGCTCTCTGAGGCCCTCCTGCACTCTGAGGCCCGCCTGCACTGTTTTCTCCCCCCTGCACTCTGTGACCCCCTGCACTGTCTTCTCCCCCTGTACTCTGAGGCCCCCTACACTGCTGTTTTCTCTCCCCTGCATTGTTTTCTCCCCCACTGCACTCTGAGGCCCCCCTGCACTGTCTTTTCCCCCCTGCATTGTGAGGCCCCCGGCACTGTCTTCTCCCTCCTGCACTCTGATGCCCAATGCACTGTCTTCTCCCCCCTACACTGTGAGGCCCCCCTGCACTGTCTTCTCCCCCCCTGCACTCGCAGGCCCCCCTGCACTGTTTTCTCCCCCCCCCCTGCACTCTGAGGCCCCCCTGCGTTGTCTTCTCCCCCCTGCGCTCTTTGAGGTCCCCCTGGACTGTCTTCTCCCCCCTGCAATCTGAGGCCCCCCTGCATTGTCTTCTCCCCATGCACTCCGAGGTCCCCCTGCACTGTCTTTGTCCCCTGCACTCGGTGGCCCTCCTGCACTGTCTTCTTCCCCTGCACTCTGAGGCCCCCCTGCACTGTTTTCTCCCCCCTGCACTCTGAAGCCCCCTGCACTGTTTTCTCCCCCCTTGCACTCTGAGGCTCACCTGCACTGCCTTCTCTCCCTGCACTTTGAGGCCCCCCATGCTGGATTCTGACCCCTTTGGTATTGTAGATTTCCTTGGACGAAGTGCCTCTATGTCCGCGCTGCTGCTCCAGAAACGAAGGAACCAGGACATGGGGATGTCTGGATCAACTTATGCTTTTATTATCCTAAGCATTTTGGAGCCACAAACCGAGCTCCTTCCTCAGGGAACATCAAGATCATACTAGCATAAACCCATATTTATCCTTCAAGAGGCGCCAAAAGATGACGCAGCTATAATTCAAATGATGTCAATGGTCAGGGAGGACCCTATATGACGTCAGAGTGTTTATAAACAAACCAAAGTAAAACATATGAGTCCATATCAATTACATAAAAAAAAGTCAATATTGTCTGTTACATCAGTGCCTGTCAGCAACAGTATTTAAAAAGTCAAAAGAACATAGAATACATGAAAAAAATCCAAAAACATATGGGAAAGAAACAGACTAAACTTATATGTTTGTAAAGTTTTTCTAGACTATAATCCTTATAAAAGATGGTAATGAAAGAATATGCTCAAACTCATGTGTTCTGAAAACCTAATATGGAGAAAATATTCTTAAGAAATGTGTTATTATGGTTTTTGGATAAAAAAGAAAGAAAAAAGTAAGGTTACTAATGAAAAGAATTAAAAGAAAAAATTCTACATATCTATTATATAATTGCCGTAGCCACTTCCGTCGGAGCGGCGCGACTTCCGGTGGCTTTGTTAGCGAGTCCTGGGTGCTTCTCCTGGACTCTGTGGCTACGCGGCCACGGCGACTCACGAAGCAATGCCCGCAAAGCGGGCATTGTGAGTCGTTGCCACGCACCGCTAACAAAGCCACAGCAGCGACTCGCACCCACAGCATAGGGCTGTAGTGTACACCGCTATGGTATACTACAGTCCCATGCCCATACGCCTGTCCGCCCCTAACCCTAAGCACCAACGACTCGCAATCACCGCTGGCGCTTCAGCCCTGGCAGGCGTATGGCCATGGGACTGTAGTATACCATAGCGCTGTACACTACAGCCCCATGCTCTAAGCCACCCCCTCAGTGCGCCGCACCTAAGCCCCTACCCCTTCATTCCGCCGCCGCACATAAGCCCCTACCCCCTAAGCCACTAATCCTAAGCCCCGCCGCACCTAAGCCCCTACCCACTAAGCCACTACCACCTACGCTCCGCCGTACCTAAGCCCCTACCCCCTAAGCCCCGCCCCTACCCCCTAAGCTCCGCCGCACCTAAGCCCCTACCCCCTAAGTACCTAAGCCCCTATCCCTTTACTCCGCCGCGCACATAAGCCCCTACCCCATAAGCCCCTACCACCTAAGCCCCTACCCCCTAAGCCCCGCCGCACCTAAGCCACTAACCCCTAAGCCCCGCCGCACCTAAGCCCCTACCCACTAAGCCACTACCACCTAAGCTCCGCCGCACCTAAGCCCCTACCCCCTAAGCCCCGCCGCACCTAAGCCCCTACCCCCTAAGACCCGCCGCACCTAAGCCACTAACCCCTAAGCCCCGCCGCACCTAAGCCCCTACCCACTAAGCCACTACCACCTAAGCTCCGCCGCACCTAAGCCCCTACCCCCTAAGCCCCGCCGCACCTAACCCCCTAAGTACCTCCGCCGCACCTAAGCCCCTACCCCCTAAGCCCCGCCGCACCTAAGCCCCTACCCCCTAAGCCCCGCTGCACCTAAGCCCCTACCCCCTAAGACCCGCCGCACCTAAGCCACTAACCCCTAAGCCCCGCCGCACCTAAGACCCTACCCACTAAGCCACTACCACCTAAGCTCCGCCACACCTAAGCCCCTACCCCCTAAGCCCCGCCGCACCTAAGCCCCTACCCCCTAAGTACCTAAGCCCCTACCCCCTAAGCCCCGCCGCACCTAAGCCCCTACCCCTTTACTCCGCCGCCGCACATAAGCCCCTAGCCCCTACCCCCTAAGCCCCGCCGCACCTAAGCCCCTACCCCTTTACTCTGCCGCCGCACATAAGCCCCTACCCCCTAAGCCTTTACTACCTAAGCCCCTACCCCCTAAGCCCCGCCACACCTAAGCCCCTACCCCCTAAGCCCCGCCGCACCTAAGCCCCTACCCCCTAAGTCCGCCGCACCTAAGCCACTACCCCCTAAGCCCCGCCGCACCTAAGCCCCTACACCCTAAGCCCCGCCGCACCTAAGCCCCTACCCCCTAAACCCCGCCGCACCCTTCTCTAACGCCGCCGTCGATCACTTACATGTCTTCTTATTCATCTGATCGTCCGTCCGATCCACAACTCCTCCGTCCAGCCAGGCGTCTTCTTCGTCCGGCCCCGGGGGTCTTCTCTCTTCTTTCCGCCATCTCCGGCTATTCCTCCGGCCCCGGGGGTCTTCTGTCTTCTTTCCGCCATCTTCCGCCTCCGACGTCCTCTTCACTTCTCATTGCGATACAATGGACGAAAAATCCTCCATTCTATCTCTATGGGTACCTTTACACGCCGCCACGGCAGGCTGGATACATCCCGCTACAGGCTACAAATGTAGCTTGTAGCGTCAATGTAGCCCGTCGTAGCGGCGTCTGAAGACGCGACGCTACAGCCGGCGACAGATACATCTGTTTATGGGCTCTGCTCGAAAATAGATGGCTATATCGCCGATGGTAGCGAGCTGTATCGGCGTGTAAAGAAGCAACGGAAGGGAACTCTGGACACCCTGCGATGTAGCTGCAATGTAGCTAAGGCGTGACCTCGGCTCCGTGTTACCACGCCCCATGTGCGATCATTGGTGGAAGCTGCTGCGTGCCGATTGGTAGTCGCTGCATAGGGAGGCATATTTAAGGAGCTGACGAGTCACACTACACAATCGCTCGAGCGTGCTGTATTACTCAGCCTCCTGCGTTGCCTGCCCAATCAGGATGTTATTGCTTCGTCCTATCAGCGTACGGACGTCTCGTACTCCACAATTGTGGCACGCCTATGTGCTGGCCCTGCTGCACCAGGTCCGCCCATAGTAGCTGGTTATAGCGGTGTGTAAATGAGCTACAGCTGGCTACTTGAGACACCCGGCGATGTAGCTAGCTATAGATGTAGCGTGGCGTAGCGCACCTTGTGGCGGCGTGTAAAGAGGGTGCGTTGACCGTTTGTAGCCGTTTGAGCGTGCTCGTGCACGTGAAGTAGCGGGATGTATCCAGCCTGCCGTGGCGGCGTGTAAAGGTACCCTATGAGATGTAACGCGCTCTTCTGATTGGTCGCTGTCTACTGCCGTCAGCCAATCAGAACACCGCCTCACTTCCCATTGACATACATTAGCGGTGTCTCGGCGATTTTAAGGCCGGGCCCATGGTTCTATTTTCCGGACATAAAATCGCCGACACACCGCTAATGTATCTCTATGGCATTTTTAAACATGGCGCCTCCATTCTGATTGAACGGCGCCTTCCCATAGAGATACATTGAGAAATGAGGCGCTATTGTGATTGGTCGGCGTCAGCACACAGCGACCAATCAGAACAGCTCCTCGCTTCCCATACACATACATTAGCGCTGCGTCCGCCATTTTATGGCCGGGTAATAGAACCACGGCCACGGCCATTAAATCGCCGACACACCGCTAATGTATCTCTATGGCATTTTTAAACATGGCGCCTCCATTCTGATTGGACGGCGCCTTCCCATAGAGATACATTGAGAAATGAGGCGCTATTGTGATTGGTCGGCGTCAGCACACAGCGACCAATCAGAACAGCTCCTCGCTTCCCATACACATACATTAGCGATGCGTCCGCGATTTTATGGCCGGGTAATACAACCACGGGCACGGCCATTAAATCGCCGACACACCGCTAATGTATCTCTTTGGCATTTTTAAACATGGCGCCTCCATTCTGATTGGACGGCGCCTTCCCATAGAGATACATTGAGAAATGAGGCGCTATTCTGATTGGTCGGCGACGTGCGGGACGTCGGGAAGCAAGCGCCGGATCGGGATCTGCGATTGATCAGCTAAGATATCCTTTGGCAAATCTACCTTTTCACATCAGAAGCTATATTCCTGATGCTGACTTTTATTTTCACCTCTTTTTCTATCTTTTATTTTCACCACTTTTACTATCTTGCCCCATGCAGCGCCAACCGGCGCTGCATGGAGCCTGCGCCACAGTTCGGACACTTCGCCGCTGCAAGCGCCGACTTTTGCGCTACAAGCGCAAACTTCGGCGCTTCTAGCGGCCTCCGCGGTCTATGAGACCGCTGTGCCCGAACACGCATGCAGGCGCCGCCGATACAACTTGCCGGTCTTCACGCTGCCCGCCGAACAATCGCATTCTCAGCGCCTCTTCCCATAGAGTTGCATTGAGAATTGAGGGACGATTGTGATTGGCCGCTGTGTATTTTCAAAAATGGCGCCGCGATTCTCATTGGAGGGCGTTTTCCCATAGACATGCATTGAGAAATCAGGCGCGATTGTGATTGGTTGTTTTACTTGGCGCTTTGATTCCCATTGGTCGGCGCACAGCGGGGAAAGCGGCATTTTCCTTGCCGAGCGCCTGGTGCGATTTTCAGACACGCCGTTCGGGACCCTGGAAGTCTGTAGCTCCACCCCGCTCAGTTGTGATTGGACAGCGGCATCTTTACACAGTAGCGCCGACCAATCGGATTTACGGCGCTATGTTTATGAAGTTTCCGCTGCCCAATCACATTGCGGCTGGCGTCTGCCGGCTTTTTATGAATGAACTTTTCGCCTACGCCATCTTAGAGCCCGAAATTTGAATTTTTGAACTATGTAAAAGTTAAAAAGCTGTTTTTACAGTACAATCTCACATCAGAGTATATGTTCCTAATGCCTATGCTTATATTAACCCCTTCTTTATACTAATTTAATATCAGCTACATTTCACCATAGTCCCCTCTTTTTTTCATACTTTATTAACCCCTTCTATTCTCTTTGTCCTCCACTTGGTATCTCACTATCTGCTGTACTCAGCCCATTTCTACATTAACCCCTTCTATTCTATTACTGCTCCACTTCCTATCTCACTATGTGTTGTACTAAGCCCATTTTTACATTAACCCCTTCTATTCTATTTGTGCTCCACTTACTATCTCACTATGTGCAGTACTAAGGCCATTTTTACATTAACCCATTCAATTCTATTTGTGCTCCACTTCCTATCTCACTATGTGTAGTACTAAGGCCATTTTTACATTAACCTCTTCTATGCCTTTTGTATTTTAGTTTCCACCATAACTACTTTATAGGGTTTAAACTCATACATTAACCCCTTCTATTCTGTTTGCTATTCAATAACTGTGTAACTATCTGCAGTACATCCGCGTTTTTGAACTTCCCGCCAGATGCGGTGAAAAAAACGCATCTGGCGCGATTGCCGCTTAAACGTTGCATTTGCGGTGCGGTTGCGCTAATCCTCATATAAACTATAGGGGGACTTGCAGCAGGTGCGGCAAGTGTGGTTTTTTTTTCCCCAAACAATTGCCGCAAGTGCTAAACCGCACCTGCCGCAAGTTTCCCTATCGTTTATATGGGGTATACCGCAACCGCGCCGCAAGTGCAATGGTAATGTGGCTATCGCGCCAGATGCGTTTTTTTCACAGCATCGACCGCAATTTGATCAAAAGAGCTCATGTGAAAGGGCCCTAAGGCAATTTCTACATTAACCCCTTCCATTCTATTTCTGCCCCACTTGCTATCTCACTATGTGCTCTACTAAGGCTATTTCAACATTAACCACTTCTATGCCATTTGCCATTTTGTTTTCCCACACTATTGTTTTATACGGTTCAAAATGCTACATTAACCCCCTACTTTCTGTTTGCTATTCACTAAATGTGTCACTATGTGCTGTACTCATGACTTTTTATAATTAACATCTTCTATACCATTTCTTATTTAATTTTTCATCCACACTGTTTTATAGGATGTAAGTGCTACATTAACCCCTTCTATTTTCTTGCCTATTCACTGCCGATGTCACTATGTGGTCTACTACTGCCATTTTATTACTAAATACTTTAATACTATTCTTATTTTTATTGATCGTTCAGTATTTTGTATGCGTGCCAGTGGTACATTAACGCCTTACAGGCTGTTTGATAATTTTTGAGGACTTAGGAGTCAGTCATCACACTGTTACCAGTACGTTACATAATTATATGTCAATTTGTAATATTTTTCTTCTAAATTACTCTGTACCACTACTACCTGTCTTATATTTAACAGTTTGGTGGTAATGCTACCTGGCCAGTTCACATCAGCGGCTATTTGAAATCGCGCCAGATGTGCTGACAGAATAGCATCAGCTCGGTTTGCTGCATTCCCATCGCATAACTCCTGCACTTCTGGTGTCGTTTCGCTAATCGCCATAGTAAGTATAGGGGAACTTGCGGCAGGTCCCACCATGAAAAAAAGCGCGCTCACCCTCCTTTTTTTTTTCGCTACAGTACCTGCCACAACTGCTAAACCCCAATTGCTGCACCTGCTGCTAATAACTGTATACTGACTACTATGGCGATTATAATGACTATGAGGATTAATGCAACAGCCCGCAAGTTCTGCAGTTATGCTGTGGCTATGCGCCACATGCGGCAAATGCAGTTTTTTCTACGTTTATGATGCTATTTGAAATTAACGCTCATGTCAAAGTCCCTGTCATCCCAGTAGGACATTAACTACTTTTACATACCTAATATTTTACACTCTATTACTGACTGGGTCCCCTTTCACACGTGCATTGTATATGCAGATTTACATACTTCCATAACATGTGCTAATATTTAAATTTTTTACGGAACTTCCCTATACCCGTCACTAGGGCTGCAGTTGCGTAACGTTATATACATCCCCGGATTTACGTTGCTTTTTACATTGACCTGCCTGTTTCAACATCTACTGCGCAAGTTGCCTTATTTCTTTTTTCACCCTGCTTAGTCACATTCTGCTATTTCATACTTGACGTTAATGCCGCTGTTTCCCCAACTAAAGCACGAAAAATAAAAACCACTACTTCTGCTATAATCCCAAAACCTTAAGTTCTAGGTACAAATTAACCCTACCTCTGCCATTTTTCAACACCTTATGCAACAACAACCTTGCTGGTGGTTATGCAGAAATTGACGTCATCTCGGTTCTTTTAACGGTTTTCTTACAATGTTGAAAATTTGCTTTGATAACGCGCATCGCAAAGGCCCCTTACATCCATTTGTTTTGCCTTCAAGGCACTTTTTAAGGACTTTTAACACACTCGTTTCCATTCACTACTCCATACAGTAAACATCATTAAATCTTTCTTTCATACTTTAAAGAAGTCTATCAATTTATTATAACAGGTTTTTGAAATACACACTGTAGTTTTATTGTTTTTGTCTTTACACAGTTATTATTAATTGTTTCCTTAACTAACACACTCTAGCTCTTTTTGGATTTCAAACACTGCTTATTCTTACTAAGATGAGCTCTCCTACACAAAATATTCCTCTTGCCAAGGAGGCTGCATCTACACCTAAGAAGAAGCGTGCAGACGAGACTTTGGAAGAGAGACGTCTTCGGTTAGATCGTGATAAGGCTGCTAAAGCTAAACGCATTGCAGAGGAGAGTTTGGAAGAGAAACGTGTTCGGTTAGATCTGCGTAAGGCTGCTAAGACAAAACGTACTGCAAAGGAGACTTCAGAAGAGAGGCGTCTTCGCTTAGATAGTGATAAGGCTGCTAAGGCGAAATGCCTTGCTGAAGAGACCTTAGAAATGAGACGTATTCGCTTAGATCGTGTTAAGGCTGCTTACGCCAAACGTATTGCAAATGAGACTTCTGCAGAGAGACGTATTCGCTTAGATAGGGTTAAGGCTGCTAAACTCAAACGGTTTGCTAAACTCTCTTCTCCACTGAGACGTTTTCTCTTGGATGCTGCGAAGACTGCTTTACATACACGTATTTCGCAAGTGTCTTCTGAAAAAACAAGCCAACGAATGGAAACAAGAGCCATGACTGCGCGTTCCACATGCAAACAAACAAAAATTTCAGTCACTGAAGAACCGTCTGACACAGATGCTACTCCAGCCTCTTCGTGTACTGACATTCTACCAAGTGAACTGCCTTTAAAGGGAACCAACCACCTCAGATGACGTGTATAAGCTGTTAATACATGTCCCTGGACCCTATGTACACCATTGCAGCTATGTTTTTGCTAAGAATATTGATAACAGCAAACCGAAATAAACAGTTTATAAACTTACATGATTTAGCACTTGAGGGCGTCTCCCTCGGGCTTTAGTACGAGAGGGCTGTGTCTCCAGCAGCTTGAGTGGCTTTCCTCCCCCTCCCTCTCTGTTTGCAGGACGTCACTGAGAAGACGTGCACGGACGGGAGCTGCCTTGGGTGCCCGCCCACACCAAGATAATATCACGCCCTAATGTGACGTCCTGCAAACAGAGAGGGAGGGGGAGGAAAGCCACTCAAGCTGCTGGAGACACAGCCCTCTCGTACTAAAGCCCGAGGGAGACGCCCTCAAGTGCTAAATCATGTAAGTTTATAAACTGTTTATTTCGGTTTGCTGTTATCAATATTCTTAGCAAAAACATAGCTGCAATGGTGTACATAGGGTCCAGGGACATGTATTAACAGCTTATACACGTCATCTGAGGTGGTTGGTTCCCTTTAACACCTCCCATTACCTCAATGGAAATCAAAAAAGGAAAGGTTCCCAAGGTGTCTGTGCGTATGCGCAAGAAGGGTGTGGAGGAGAGTTCTGAAGAAAGACAACTTCACTTGGACAAGGAAAAGGCTGCTTTGAAAACACCGGTTTCAATAAAGTCTTTAGAAGGAAGGACAGAACGATTAGGCAAAAAATCAACGCCTCTGCCTCAACGACGCAAACAGAAAAAGTTAATGCCTGTAGGAGATCCGTCTGATCCTCACACTGCTGCCACCTCTTCGTCTGATCCTCAGACTGCTGCCACCTTTTCGTCTGATCCTCAGACTGCTGCCACCTCTTCGTCTGATCCTCAGACTGCTGCCACCTCTTCGTCTGATCCTCAGACTGCTGCCACCTCTTCGTCTGATCCTCAGACTGCTGCCACCTCTTCGTCTGATCCTCAGACTGCTGCCACCTCTTTGTCTGATGCTCAGACTGCTGCCACCTCTTCGTCTGACCATCATACTGCTGCCACCTCTTCGTCTGATCCTCATACTGCTGCCACCTCTTTTTCTACTATCTTAACTACAACTGAACAGCCTTTACCGCATCGCAAGGCCACATCAAAACGAAAACACTGTGCTGAGGAGACGCCATACAGCAAACAGTGTAAAATTTTGAGGCTTAAAAGGAAAAGACAGATGCGTCAAGATACCCAATCTCCTACGTCTAGACAAGTCCGCTTGACCCATTTGGCTACATTACGTCGTGAAGAACGCCAAACTTCTTCTTCCACTTCTATATTGCAAGAGGCAGAACGGAATATATATTCCACTTCTTCATTTATGGAATGTTTGGAATCTACATCCCTTCCACGTCTCATCTATGTAGGATTACACAATAAACTTCTACGTTTATTCTCTTCACCTCTCCTACATCAAATGGGATTTATTGATCAGGATCATGTTATTGGAGAACATTTCTGTGGTTTCATGAATGTAATATGTGAACATTGTGAGGCTCGCCATTTTACTGCTGAACGACCATCAGATAAACAGTTTACTCTTTGTTGCCACAAGGGAAAAGTAAAGGTACCATTTCCTCAATACCCGCACGTGTTCCAACGCCTGCTGAAAGGAGAGAGTGAGTACAGTCAAAATTTGATGGAGAATATCAGGAGCATTAATAGTTCTTTTGCTTTTGCCTCCATGGGTGCCCATGTTTCTCTACCTCCTGGACATGGCCCATACTGCTTCCGTATTCATGGGCAAATTTATCATCGCACTGGAACACTCCATCCTCCTCAAGATCAAACTCCAGCATATGCACAATTGTACATTTTAGATACTCTAAACGCTACAGACCAACGGCTACAGTGTCCAGAAAATGTTAAATGTCATCCAACTTTAATGAGTATCATTGCTCTTCAATTGGATAATATTAATCCCTTTGTTTCGGCATACAAAATGCTACGTCACGTTGAATTAGAAGAAGAACAGAAGGCAGTAGAACATGGCACTGTCATGCCAAATATTATCATGGCCATTAAACAAGACAGAGACCAAGACCCGAGACGCTATAACAATCCTACTGCCAATGAAGTTGCTGTAGACTTTGAAAATGCTGATGGAGAGCCACCATTCAATAGAGACATTTTAATTCATTTGAAACCTGATCCAAATAACCCCTTGGCCCCAAAAACACAGCAAGTCAGTATTCTACACAGCAATTTAGATGCATTACTCTATCCTTTATTTTTCCCTCATGGAGAACAAGGCTGGCATGAGGGACTCAAGCATCAAGGGAAAAGTCAACGCAGGGTTACACAGCTCCAGTATTACTGCTATTTGCTGTCTGTACAGAATCAGTTCAATCATGTCCTGAATGGTGGCAAACTAACACAGCAGTACTTAGTGGATGCGTATGTAAAAATCGAGGCTAATCGCTTAAATTTTATCCGTCAACATCAAAAGGATTTAAAAGTAGAGGATTATTGCGTACTCCAGGAACATCTCCTGAAACAATCTGTTGAGAAAGGTATTCCCATTGGCAAGACGGTCATTTTACCATCTTCCTTTGAAGGCAGTCCCAGAAACATGCCGCAACGCTATCAGGATGCCATGGCTATTGTGACTAAATTTGGACGACCAGATCTTTTTGTAACCATGACCTGTAATCCTAAATGGAGGGAGATTACAAACAATTTAGAGCCATGGCAGCGTGTGGAACATAGACCTGATTTAGTCGCCCGTGTCTTCAGAATTAAACTGGAAGCCCTATTAAAAGAAATTAACACTGGATTATTTGGCAAAGTTTGTGCAATGGTTCATGTTATTGAATTCCAAAAGCGTGGCCTACCACACGCTCACATTTTGATCATTCTGGATAGCAAATCCAAACTAAGAACTGAGGTTGAAGTGGATAATATAGTTTGGGCTGAAATCCCTGATCCAGAAGAATACCCTCTGCTCCATGACATTGTGATGCAACACATGATTCATGGACCCTGTGGACAACACAACCCCAATTCGCCATGTATGGATCTTGGCAAGTGTAAGAAAGGTTTTCCTAAAGATTTCCAACCAAGAACACTCATAGCTAAGGATGCATACCCTACTTATCAAAGAAAGGAAGGATCATCCTTTCAAATCCGTTCAAAGATGATTGATAATTCTTGGGTTGTTCCCTATAACCCTTACCTACTATTAACATACAAGTGTCATATTAATGTTGAGGTTTGTGCTTCCATTCAAAGTGTAAAATACCTATTCAAATATGTCTACAAAGGACATGATAAAGCCAATCTTGAAATTTGCCAAACCAATATCCACCATGATGAAACACATCAATTCATGGATTCAAGATACGTGAGTGCACCGGAGGCAGCTTGGCGAATATTTGCTTACCCAATGCATAGACAATCGCACTCTATTATTCGCCTTGCCGTACATCTCCCACATTCTCAACCACTTTATTTTCATGAGAATGACTCTGTTGACGACATCAGTTACACAATGCACAGAAAATCTACTCTTATGGGCTACTTTGAGCTGAATGAGAGTGACCCGCATGCTCATGATTACTTATACCGCCAAATTCCAGAGCACTATGTTTGGAAAGAAGGTGCATGGGAAGTTAGAAAGCGAGGAGGTTCTTCAGTGATTGGAAGAATGTATACTGTCAGTATGAAAGATCAAGAACGGTACTATTTAAGGTTGTTGTTACTGCATGTCAAAGGAGCAACAAGTTTTGACAACATTAAGACTGTTAATGAAGTCACATACCCAACTTTCAAAGAGGCGGCATTAGCCCTTGGATTGCTCTTTGATGACACTGTTTGGAGAAATAGTTTATTGGATGCCTGTGTTCTCAACATGCCTGCACAGCTTCGTGATATGTTCGCATATATATGTATTTTTGGTCCTCCAGCTCATCCATTGGAGTTGTGGAAAGAATTTAAACAAGACTTTATCCAAGACTACTGCCATGCATATCACTCCAACACAGAGGAGTGTGAGAATTGTGAAGGATCTGCTATGACTGATGTCCAAACTGTTCTAAAATTTCATGGCAAAACTTTTACTGATTTTAATCTACCACGACCAAAAAGAAAGCCACACGTTGCCCCACAATACAACAAGGATGATGAGTTAAGAAGAGCTCAGCAAATGAAAGCTACTTTAAATGAACAACAACTTTTGGCCTATGATGCGATAAATCAAGCTTTGCACGATAGAAGTGCTCAACCTAAGTGCTTTTTCATTGACGGTCCAGGTGGCAGTGGCAAAACATATCTGTATGATTTATTAATTCATGAACTAAGAGGAGAAGGCGAAATTGTCTCACCTGCAGCCAGTACAGTGATTGCAGCTAACTTACTGCAAGGAGGAAGAACTATCCATTCGCTTTATGGAATACCAATTCCAATCAATGAAACTTCCGTTTCAAGGATTAAAAATGATACAGATGCTGCACAACATTTGAAAAGTACCAAACTTTTCATTATTGACGAGTCCACTCTGTTATCTAAATATGCATTGCATGTGATAGATCAACTTTTACGGGATGTCATGACAACATATATCTCCAAGAAAAATACAACACCTTTTGGAGGGAAAGTCATTGTTCTGGGAGGAGACTTTCGACAGTGTCTGCCTATCATCCCTCATGGTACAAGAACTGACATTATAGAGAGTTGTATTAAATACTCACGACAATGGCAGCTTTTCACTCAATTGCCACTCTTCAACAATATGCGCTCCATTGATCCTGATTATAGCCGTTGGTTACTTCAACTGGGAAATGGTGAATTGTCCAATGATTTCAACCTTGGAGATGATACCATTGAAATCCCACAAGACATGATCTGCACTGGCTCACTCATACTTGCTATATTTGGTGAAAACATTGTGATTGATGTACATAACAATGAAAGCATTCAGATTGCTGCATCACATGCCATTCTTTGCCCTAAAAATGACCATGTGGATATGGTGAACTCTAAGGTCATGGATTGCATTGCTGGTGAATACACTGAATACATTAGTGAGGATTCCATTGATCCTGATGAGACTGAAGATCCAGACCAATATTCAGTGGAATTTTTAAATTCACTCACACCAACGGGAATGCCTTCTCATCGCCTCAAATTGAAAATCGGTACCATTGTCATGCTTTTGCGCAACTTCAACAGCAGAAAAGGTCTTTGCAATGGGACTCGCTTGATTGTCATCGCTTTGTTTGATAATCTGATTCAAGCAAAAGTCATTACTGGGTCTGCAGAAGGAAATGTGGTGTTTATTCCAAGGATTGATTTATCTCCATCAGAGACTGGCTTACCTTTCAAGTTAAGACGTCGACAATTTCCTGTGAAGCCTGCTTTTGCCATGACCATCAACAAATCCCAAGGCCAAACACTGGAGAAAGTAGGAATTTTTTTGTCACAGTTTTTGGACATGGACAGTTATATGTGGATTTTTCACGAGTGAAAACACGATGCAATGTTAAGGTGAAAGTGCTGGATACACCCATTCAAGTCAAATTGCTGCCCAGTAGTGAAATACTCTTTACTCAAAAAATCTCTCTAATATTTTATTTTAAATTCTTTAGATACATATTAGATTTAGATATAGTTACTTTCTAATTAAACATAAATATTACAATAAATTAGTTTTAGCCATAGATGTATAAGAATAGAAAAAAAAATAATACCAAAAAAAATATTTTAGTTATAGAAAAAGATATTATAATTAGTTATTAGATATAAAATAGTTATTTAAGAAATATAGTCGTTACTGTTCAATTTTACTAAAAATATAGTGTATAAAAATATTTTACTTAAAATTCTTTAGATACGTTACATTTAGATACATAGTTATATTTAGATTAGACACAAATATTACTATATTAATTTGTTTAGCAATAGATGTATATCAATATAAATAAATCAAAATACCTAAAAACTTAGTTTAGTTATAGATAAAGACATTATAATTACTTATTAGATATAAACGTTATTTCAGATATATAGTCGTTATTTTCACTTTTCTCTAAAAATAGTGTGTAAAATTATTTTACTTTCAATTCTTTAGATAGATATTACATTTAGATACATAGTTACTTTCTAATTAAACACAAATATTACAATAAATTAATTTAGCTATAGATGTATAGGAATACAAATATACAAAAATACCAAAAATATTAGTTTTGTTATAAAGACATTATAATTAGTTTTTAGATATAAAATAGTTATTTAAAATATATAGTAATTACTTTTTTAGCTTAGAAAATTTCTTTCTAATTTTCATTGTATATGTATGTAAACACACATTTTTTTTGTATATTGTAGATGTGTATCATCTAAATGCTTGCATTTAGTGATAAGAACCTGAAGCTTCAGCAGGATAGCTGCTGCGAGATTTCATTTTCTTTTACACAGGGTGAGGTTTTTGTGAACAGCTAAGGCTGCCTTCAGACTTGCAGATGCATCTGCAGCATTTTAAAGATGCATCTACATGCAAACGGCAGCTCCTATCTTTACAATGGGACTTTTGGTCTCTGCAGATGCTTGCAGACAGCCGTGCGCACCCATTTACTCCGATATGTGATTTCTGCACAGGCGCATGCCTGCATACAAATCACACAATCCCGCCTGCACCAGGGATGCAACATGTCGCGTCCCTGGTGTGGAGGAGAGTCTGTGATCTGTACAAAAGCATGTGCCTGCGCATAGATCACATATAGGAGTGAATGGCTGCGCACGGCTGTCTGCAAGAATCTGCAGACACCGTGTGTTCCATTATAAAGATAGGGACTGCCGTCTGCATGCACATGCTTGCAGATGCATCTGCAAAACGCTGCAGATGCATCTGCAAGTCTGAAGGCAGCCTAAGAGATGGGTGGGACGGCTGTTCACACACATCTCTATCTTAAAGTGTGTTCTGTACATATAAATACATATATACACATAGGTACATATTTAGACACATAGGTACATATTTAGACACATAGGGAAAGAATAGACATTTTGATTTTAAATCTGAATTATTCTGCTATTTGTTGAATTTTTAGTTGGAAAAAAACAATTTTGCCACTTGCTGCCTAATGGTGACCTACAGTACTCTTAATGTAAGTTGCATGAAATGTTTATGGAATTTGTCGTTTACTTGCGGTAGTTGCGGCACATGTGCTTTCGACAGTTTCAATCGCTAAAATCAGTTAGCTCTCATTTTTAGTGGTTGCATTTTGTCAACCTGTTAAAGCTCTGCTTGCCGTATTTACTGCAAGCTAAGTGCAAGTTCCATATTTATTACATGTTACTTGCTGAAAGTCAGCTGTAGGTAGGCCCTTTTGTGCCAAGTTCAGAAATTGTATTTGGTAATTCCATACTTTCTGCAAATAGCCAAAAAATATCTGCTTTAAAAGGAGTATAACTATTAATTATTAGGGATAGAGTAGAGTAGGTCCCACCAGCTGTAAGGCTACCTTCCCGTGGTTGGTGGGGAAACATGTACTGGCTCAATCATAGATTATTAATATTCATATATAAATTGAATATACGTAATCTGTACAAAACATCTGTGCCAGTATCTGTACGAAAAGCCTTGCCTTAGAATCATGACATGTACTACACTGACATATACCATACAAACATTGGTAGTTGATATATAGATATCATGTCTTATGTGCATTATTGTCAAATTTGAATGAATAATGTATATATGCATGGTACACCCCATTCTTTAACATTGGGCCGCCATCTATCATGGAATAATAGGATTATTACTTAAAACTCTAATTTAATAAACTATACACCGATTCTAGAATCCCGATGCAATCGCATCGGGCTCACAGCTAGTATATATATATTTGGGATGGGGATTGAGCTAATGGTGCAGCGGTGGAATGACTTCAAATCATTCAAGTAAATACTGTGAAATCATTATCGGAGTGTGCCATATAATGCGCAGACAAAGTGCAGCTATGGTTTAAGGATGATAAGAAGAGATCAAAGTGAGGTTGAAAATTAAAATATATATATATTAAGGATGGTAATGAAACTAATAGTGCAGTGATAGTGTAATTTCATGACATACAGATAGAACACTGTGAATGCATTATCGGTGTGCGGCATATACCAAGTGCTGAGATGAAAGAAGAAATCGGTATATGTATCAATAGAAAGTGAAGCTTGTCATTAGATTGTGAACAAGATGTATATGTAAAAGGATTGTGTTTAATAATTGTGTAGTTCTAATGTAAAAAAAAACTCATACCATAAGTGTACGTTTGAGTATCTCACAAAAAGAATAAAAAATTACATAAATAAAATCATTTAATTAATATATCAAAATACATTGTGTTTTTTTATTGAAGACAAATGAAATGAAGATAATAATACCAAAGAATTTGTGATTGCAATCATTTTCAGGAAGAAACTGAGTAATATCTGACAGGGGTCAGGGGTGTCAATACTTTTGGCCACAACTGTATGTAAAAATGTGTATAATAAATATTAAAATGTTCCCATGCTTGATTTATTATATTAATGCCATAAAAAATATATGTGTGCCATAAAAAAATATGTACTAATATATCAGAAGGACATTATGGGGAGATCACAGTGAAGAACACAAAGAGAGGATATAATTGTATCATGATGATCACAATGACATACTGTCATTAGTCAAAATAACTATTTTTTATTAATCCTGTGTCCAGTGTTCCTCTATTGTCCCATGAACAGGGAAGAACACCGAAGAGAAAAAAGTGATTAAACTGGAAAAACAAGGTGTGGTTCACAAGGCACATAGCACAATATGAGAAAAAAACGGATTCAAACCGGTCAGGGAAAAAAAACAGTCAAGAAAAGCCGGTCTCCTGTCAACTTATAGGAAGTAGAAAACTGGATACCCCTTTGGTATTGTGGCAGTGAGGAGCCTCCTGAATCCTGCACCCAGTGCTTACATGCTTGGCAGCATCCATCCTCAGCCCAGCCACAGGGCTCCTCATCTACTGTACAACCTGTCTTCATCTTCCCGCCGTGCTGACATCAGCTCCAATGTGCACAGTCGGTGATTGGTCACTGCCGGCGCTAGGGATGGGCAAATCTACTCGCCGTATTTCTGGAACCAGCCGGATCCAGCAGGCAGCGACGGGCTGCCCCCAACCCCCAGGTGCCTATTTGTACCTGGCCAGACACAAGAATATAGGGGAGCCCATTTTTTTTATTATTTCATGAATTTCATGAAATAATAAAAAAAAAATGCGTGGGGCTCCGCGCAATTTCTATGTCTAGCCAGGTACAGCTAGGCAGCTGGGGCTGGAATCCGCAGCGCAGGGAGGCCCAAGCTTTCTGGGCACCCCCCGCTGCAAATTGCAGCCCGCAGCCACCCCAGAAGATGGCGCGTTCATTGAAGCGCCATCTTCTGGCGCTGAACCCCGCTCTTCTAGTGGCCCTGGTGTGGTGGCTCACTGGGTAATAAAGAGGTTAGGGCCAGCTTTGTATTATCAGCTGGCCCTAAGCCCGAAATTTATGGCGGTCACGCCAATATTAGACATGACCGCCATGAATTTCTATTAAATTGTTTTAAAAAAAACACAACACAGAGAAAAAATTTTTTATTAGAAATAAAAAAAAAGAAATTATGGACTCCATCTTTAATTAAAAAAATCCTCTTCCGTCCGACGTAGTCCAAAACGTGATGTCCACTCTGCTACATCCCAGTGCATACATGTCTATGCACAGGGAGTGAGCAGACTGAGAACAATCTCAGCTCTACTACATCTCTGTGTACAGACATAGATGTCTGTACACAGGGAGAGCAGGCGGGCTCTAGGACCCTGAAGCTGCCAGCAGCCCGCAGGACCCGAGCCCAGCACAGAGCACACAGCCGGAAGACGGAAGAGAGGTAAGTAGAATTTCTCTCCCCTCCCTTCGCTCCCTGCTCGCTCCCCCCAGCCCAGTCCTAACTTAGGACGGGGGGGACCGGACTCGTTACTGTGCGAGTAATCCCTGCGATTACTTGCCCAGTAACGAGTCGGGCGAATCCCTTACTACTTGGCGAGTACCAAGTAGTAACGAGTAGATTCGACCATCCCTAATCTCAATACCATGTTCCTTAGCAAATCAAATATCCACAAAATTACCCTCAGCTCCTGAATCAATCAGCTGCACTGGAAATCCACTGTCCTGAGCACAAAATCTTTATAGAGAGTGAACAGTGAGAGTTCTTTTCATTTTGTTCTCTGAGAGGTGTAGTCATAGAAAGAGAATGAAATAGAACCTTTAATGGCAGGGTAAATTTTCTGATTCATCATCACAGTTATCATACTCCCCTATCACTGCTAACACCTTTTTAAGCCACTTGGAACACTTTGGACAGTTGATTACAAAGTGATCAGATTGGCTGCAAAAGAAGCATAGACTTTTCTGGAGCTCCCAGAGCTCATTACTCTCATGCCTTTGCACAGAGTCAATCTGCATAGGCACCTCCTCTGGCTCCCAAGATGTTTTACCTGCAGGCGCCTTGGAAGGAAGGGAAATGTTAGACATACGATTAAACACTGTAATTTTCTTCTGTCTATGCTCAGTAAGGTAAATGTCTATACATACACAATGAAAACATTTTTAGCTCTTGTGGTGACTCTAAACAGGGCAATTTATTTTTTATAATGCTAGACAAACCTCTTCATAAAATATGCAATTGTGTGTTATTTTTTCACAATCAGTATCTACTAGTGATGAGCGAGTACTAAAATGCTCGGGTGCTCGAAGCTCGGGCCGAGCATCCCGAGATACTCGTGTACTCGGCCCGAGTAACGAGCCCAATGTTATCCTATGGGAGACACGAGTATTTTTATAAAATGACTGCCGGCAGCATGGAAAAACCCTAAAAATGTCACAAAAGTCTCAGAAGAGTGCTGAAATGACATGGCAACACCACGGGGAAGACCCAGGGAAGCATTTCTCACTCAAAAGTCACAGCTGTGAACAATGTTGTCCGAGTTTCACGCCAATTTTACGGAGTCTCCAGAAAACCTTCCAAAATGACACCAAAATGAATATTTAGGGTGGAAATGTTAAGGGCACATACCCAATAGTGAGATAAAGCTGGTGTATGTCACTTTTTGTGATTACATCAAAGATTTTACGTGAAAACATTGTGCGACACTCCGATGACCCTGACAAGAGACATACATGAAGCCCTGTCTAGAAATAAAGTGCCCATTTTGAGGAACTAGGTCTATTGTAGTATCTTCCTTTGCCAGGGCAGTCCAAAATTGGGAGGTTCACCAATGCCCCTGGATACAGACATGCAGGATGGCCTGTAAACAAGAACTGGGTGTATTGTAGTATAGCCCTTTGGCCAGTGCAGCCAAAAATTGGGAGGGTCAACAATGACCCATGCATACAGACATGTAGTATGGCCTGTAACCCTCAAGTGGGTGTATTTTAGCCTAGGCTTTTGGCCAGGGCAGCCAAAAATTGGGAGGTTCAACAATGACCCATGCATACAGACATGTAGTAGGGCCTGTAACCCTCAAGTGGGTGTATTTTAGCCTAGGCCTTTGGCCAGGGCAGCCAAAAATTGGGAGGTTCAACAATGACCCATGCATACAGACATGTAGTAGGGCCTGTAACCCTCAAGTGGGTGTATTTTAGCCTAGGCCTTTGGCCAGGGCAGCCAAAAATTGGGATGTTCAACAATGACCCATGCATACAGACATGTAGTACGGCCTGTAACCCTCAAGTGGGTGTATTGTAGTATAGCCCTTTGGTCAGGGCAGCCAAAAATTGGGAGGCTCCTCTTTGTCCCTGGATAGAGACGTGCAGGAGGGCCTCAAAACATTTTTCACATTGAAAAGATGCAGGTATCCTGTCTTTGTAATTCCCATTCAAAAAGAATGGGCGTAAACATTTACCACTGGGGTTATACCTGAAACAACAGCCAAACTATTGTAATGGTCATCATGGTGGCACATGAGGAGAAGGAGGAGCAGTCCAGCGATTAGCCAAGGAATAGGAAGACGACGTGGTGGATGATCCAGTAGCTGACCCAACCTGGCAGGAGTATATGCAGAGCGAGGACAGCAATGCACAGGGTGAGGGAGGCGTAGCATCCCAACAGGCAGTACGAAGCAGGGTCGGGTACGCAGGCAGAAGGCAGGCAAGCGGTCCCCGGAACAACAACAGGACACAAGGTGCCTGTGCAAATGTTATGTCTTCCCGAGTCTTGCAGTATTTTAAGTTGGCTCCAGAGGACTGTAAAAAGGCCATTTGCAACACCTGCCATGCCAGCATCAGCAGGGGTACAAAAAGTAGCAGCCTGACCACCACCAGCATGATCAGGCACATGTCAGCAAAGCACCTGACTTTGTGGGAAGTACAACAAAGTCCAGGAGCGGTGCTTGCTGATGTCACTGCTACGTCTTCACCTGTTGTGCGTGCGAGCCAATCCCCTGTCCATGCTGGCCGCGAACAAGCCTCCGGCCCTGCACCTGAAGTTGCCCACGCACAAATTACACCACCATCAAGCACGTCCTTGTCCCAGCGCAGCGTTCAATTATCCATTCAGCAAACATTTGAACGCAGGCGCAAATACGCTGCCAACGCCCCACATGCCACAGTCCTGAATGATCACATTTCGCGACTCATAGAGCTACAAATGTTGCCTTTCCGGCTGGTGGAGACGGAAGCATTCCGTGACCTGATGGCGGATGCTGTCCCACGTTACTCGGTCCCCAGCCGCCACTATTTCTCCAGATGTGCCGTCCCCGCTTTGCATAACCACGTGTCCAACAGCATCACACGTGCCCTCAACAACGCTGTTTCATCCAAAGTCCACCTAATAATAATAATAATAATAATAATAATAATAATACAGCTTTATTTATATAGCGCCAACATATTACGCAGCGCTTTACAATGTAGGGTTAGAGTACAGAAAATATAATACAGTAAGTAATTACAGTAGAGAACAAATACAGTACAATAATTGGATACAAAACAATAGGCATTGAATCAATGTAAAAAAGAAAATAAAAAAAAATAAAGCAAGAAATGAAGGTCACCCTGCTCAAAAGAGCTTACAATCTACTACAAGATAGGGGTTGCACAAGGTACAGGGGCTTATTGCACTGATGGTCCAGGCATCTTGAGGAAATGGGGCATAGAACTAAGCTTACATGGATGGTCATTATACAGTCTGTGTCGACCTTTTTGGTTTGGTGGAGTTTGTAGAAGAGTAATGTCCAGAGGGATAGGCCATTCACTATCTACAGTACAAAGGACTTCTATTAGGGAGTATGATAGGCCGCCTTAAAAAGATGCGTTTTTAGGGATCGTCTGAAGCCATGCAAGTTGTGGATAGTCATGATTTCTTGGGGTAAAGCATTCCAGAGGTTTGGTGCAGCTCTGGAGAAGTCTTGGAGCCGGGAGTGGGAGGATCGGATTATTACAGATGTCAGTCGAAGGTCATTTAAGGAACGTAGAGCGCGAGTGGGGTGATAGACAGAGATGAAGGAGGAGAGGTAGGGGGGTGCTGCACTGTGAAGAGCTTTGTGGGTGAGAAGAAGCAATTTGATTTTGATCCTGTAGTATACGGGCAGCCAGTGCAATGACTGGCACAGAGCAGAGGCATCTGAGTAACGATTGGCCAGATGGGTGATCCTGGCTGCTGCATTAAGGATGGAGTGGAGAGGAGAAACTCTGGTGAGGGGGAGCCGCTTAATAGAGAATTGCAATAGTCAAGGCGGGAATGGATTAGGGCCACGGTCAGGGTTTTTGTTGTTTACAGGGTGAGAAAGGGACGGACTCTGGAGATATTCTTCAGGTGTAAGCGACATGAGCGGACGAGACATTGTGTGTGGGAGGAGAAGGAGAGATCAGTGTCAAACATAACACCCAGACAACGAGCCTGCTGCCTAGGCGTTATCGTGGTGCCACAAACTAAGAGAGAGATGTCCGATTTAGGGAGGTTAGTGGATGGGGGAAGCAGAAGAAGTTCAGTTTTGGAAATGTTTAGTTTCAAATAGAGAGTGGACATGATATTGGAAACTGCAGCTAGCCAGTCATTGCTGTTCTTTAATACCGCAGGGGGAAGGTCAGGGACTGAAGTGTATAACCACAGACACGTGGACAAGTGCTTGTGGGCAAGTCCACAACATCTCCTTGACAAAACACTGGGTTAATATTGTGGAGGCTGTGACACAGTCTGAGCGAGGGATGGAACACGTCCTTCCCAAAGCAAGGATAGCAGGCCCAACCTCTGTCAGGGTTTCACCGACACTCTACAGCTCCGGAATGTCATGCTCTTCAGCCTCCTCCTACTCCTCCAGCGCATCCTCATCCACTGTACCCTCCACACCAGTCCCAAGCTGGAAGCACTGCAGCACTGCCTCTGCGAAGCGGCAACAGGCTGTGCTGAAGTTAGTCTGCATAGGTGACAAACCCCACAATGCAGAAGAGGTGTCGACAGCTCTGAAACAGCAGGCAGATCACTGTCTCACACCTGTGAACCTAAAGCCAGGAAAGGTCGTGTGTGACAATGGCCGGAACCTGGTGGCAGCTTTGAGGCGAGGCCAGCTGACGCATGTTCCATGCGTGGCCCACGCGCTCAACCTGGTGGTTCAGAGCTTTGTAAAGTGATACCCATAGCTGTCTGAACTGCTGGTAAAAGTTCGCCGTCTGTCTGCACATTTTCGCAAGTCACCTGCTGCTTCAGCCGGCCTTGGCGGATTTCAGCGCCGTTAGCGTCTTACGGCACACAGACTGGTGTGTGATGTCCCCACGCGTTGGAATTCAACTCTGCACATGTTGGTCAGGATATGTGAGCAGAAGAGGGCAGTTGTGGACTACCTGCATCACCTAAGCCGTCGGGAAATGGTTCAAACTCCACACATAACACCTGAAGAGTGGAGATGGATGTCCGACCTATGTACCGTACTCCAAAACTTTGAGGACTCCACCAAGATGGTGAGCGGCGAGGACTCCATTATTAGCGTCACCATACCACTACTCTGCCTTCTAAAACGGTCTCTGCTGAAAAACAAAGATGATGCATTGCAGGCCGAGCGCAATGACTTGCAGCAAGAAACAGTAGTGGGTGTGGGTGAAAACACACAGTCCAGCCTCATCTCATCACAACGTGCAGTGGAGGACTATGACGAGGAGGAGGAGGATGAAGACATGGAGCAACTCTCTGGCCAAATTGAGGATATGACATGCACACCAGTCATACCCTCGATTCAGCGTGGCTGGCCAGTGGACAGGGGAGATGAGGAGGAGGAGGAGGAGGACAGCATGTTCAGTCATCGTGTTGGTCTGGATACTGAAGTGATGGCTGTTAAGAGTCTGGCGCACATGGCTGACTTTATGGTAAGCTGCCTGGCTCGTGACCCTCACGTTCAGAACATCTTGGCCGACAATCTGTACTGGTTGGCAACACTGTTAGACCCACGCTACAAGGAGAACTTTATGTCTGTCATTCATGAGGCGGAGAGGTCAGCCAAAATGCAGCAGTTCCAGAAGGCCATAGTCACGGAAGTAGGCAAATCATTCCCCTCACAAAACGCTAGCGGCATAGGTCAGGAATCAGTGGATAACCAAGGCGTACGGCCGAGAGGGGCACAAGTCCAATCCGCCACAGGTAGGGGAACAGTCTTTACGAGGTGGGACAGTTTTCTCAGCCCCTCATGTGCCACAGCCCCTGAGGTGCGGGGTAGTGCCACAAGAAATGCTAAGTTTGGCCAGATGCTGAAGGAGTACCTTGCCGATCGAACAACTGTACTGCGAGATTCCTCTGTGCCTTACAATTATTGGGTCTCCAAGCTGGACACGTGGCATGAATTGGCTCTCTACGCCTTGGAAGTCCTGGCCTGCACTGCCGCTAGCGTTTTGTCAGAGCATGTTTTCAGTGCCGCAGGTGGAATCATTACTGATAAACGCACTCGCCTCTCAACTGAAAATGCTGACAGGCTGACTCAGATCAAGATGAACAAGGGTTGGATTGGGCCAGACTTCACCACACCACCAACAAATGACAACTGAATTTAAATTTTGTAATGGGAATTTGCCATGTACCTCCACTGACCCATGGGTACACACTTCTGGACTTCCGAGTGTCCAAGTGTGGGATCAGTAATGTGCGTGGACGTGTACTCGGCCTGTTGGTAGGAAGGAGGATCAGGTTGGGAAATGTGCAGTGCAGTATCACAGTTACTGACACTTGACCGTGTGGAAGACAGGGTGTTTGTGGAGGTGCCAATCAGACTTGAAGCATTATCCGCTATCCAAGTACAAGCTGTTGACACTGGTATTGGTTCAAGAGCGGTGTACTGCAGCGGGCACCAACAATTTGGGACAGGACGTGTGAGCGAGTAGATGTGCCACTTTCTTGTTGCGAAATTAGTGCTTGCACACGACCTCGGCCTCTGCCTTCACCACAATCACGTTCACCTCCTTGTTCCTTGCCAACGCCCTTGCGCATTTCGCTTGTATACAGCTACAACAGTCACAGGAGAGGATTTTAGTCCCTAACCTGTATCAAGGCATGACGTACACCAGTCTGGTGACTGTTCAGATCACAAGAGATTAGGATTTTAGTTCCCTAACCTGTATCAAGGTATGACGTACAACAGTCTGGTGACTTGAATGGTTTTTGGAGAGGATTTTAGTCCATCACCTGTATCAAGGTATGACGTACAACAGTCTGGTGACTGTAATGCTTTCAGGAGAGGATTTTAGTTCCCTAACCTGTATCAAGGTATGACGTACACCAGTGTGGTGACTGTTGAGATGACAAGAGTTAGGATTTTAGTTCCCTAACCTGTAAAAAGGTATGACGTACAACAGTGTGGTGACTGTTGAGATCACAAGAGTTAGGATTTTAGTTCCCTAACCTGTATAAAGGTATGACGTACAACAGTGTGGTGACTGTTGAGATGACAAGAGTTAGGATTTTAGTTCCCTAACCTGTAAAAAGGTATGACGTACAACAGTCTGGTGACTGTTGAGATGACAAGAGTTAGGATTACAGTTCCCTAACCTGTATTAAGGTAGTACGTACACATGTCTGGTGTCTGTTGAGATGACAAGAGTTAGGATTTTAGTTCCCTAACCTGTATTAAGGTAGTACGTACACCTGTCTGGTGACTGTAATGGTTTCAGGAGACGATTTTAGTCCCTAACCTGTATTAAGGTAGTACGTACACCTGTCTGGTGTCTGTTGAGATGACAAGAGTTAGGATTTTAGTTCCCTAACCTCTTTAAAGGTATGACGTACAACAGTGTGGTGACTGTTGAAATGACAAGAGTTAGGATTTTAGTTCCCTAACCTGTAAACAGGTATGACGTACAACAGTGTGGTGACTGTTGAGATGACAAGAGTTAGGATTACAGTTCTCTAACCTGTATAAAGGTATGACGTACAACAGTGTGGTAACTGTTGAGATCACAAGAGTTCGGATTTTAGTTCCCTAACCTGTATCAAGGTATGACGTACAACAATCTGGTGACTTGAATGGTTTTAGGAGAGGATTGTAGTCCCTCACCTGTATCAAGGTATGACGTACAACAGTCTGGTGACTGTAATGCTTTCAGGAGAGGATTTTAGTTCCCTAACCTGTATAAAGGTATGACGTACAACAGTGTGGTGACTGTTGAGATGACAAGAGTTAGGATTACAGTTCCCTAACCTCTTTAAAGGTATGACGTACAACAGTGTGGTGACTGTTGAGATCACAAGAGTTAGGATTTTAGTTCCCTAACCTCTTTAAAGGTATGACGTACAACAGTGTGGTGACTGTTGAGATGACAAGAGTTAGGATTTTAGTTCCCTAACCTCTTTAAAGGTATGACGTACAACAGTGTGGTGACTGTTGGGATGACAAGAGTTAGGATTTTAGTTCCCTAGCCTGTAAAAAGGTATGACGTACAACAGTGTGGTGACTGTTGAGATGACAAGAGTTAGGATTACAGTTCCCTAACCTGTATAAAGGTATGACGTACAACAGTGTGGTGACTGTTGAGGTCACAGGAGATTAGGATTTTAGTTCCCTAACCTGTAAAAAGGTATGACGTACAACAGTGTGGTGACTGTTGGGATGACAAGAGTTAGGATTTTAGTTCCCTAGCCTGTAAAAAGGTATGACGTACAACAGTGTGGTGACTGTTGAGATGACAAGAGTTAGGATTACAGTTCCCTAACCTGTATAAAGGTATGACGTACAACAGTGTGGTGACTGTTGAGGTCACAGGAGATTAGGATTTTAGTTCCCTAACCTGTAAAAAGGTATGACGTACAACAGTGTGGTGACTGTTGAGATCACAAGAGTTAGGATTTTAGTTCCCTAACCTGTATAAAGGTATGACGTACAACAGTGTGGTGACTGTTGAGATGATAAGAGTTAGGATTTTAGTTCCCTAACCTGTAAAAAGGTATGATATACAACAGTGTGGTGACTGTTGAGATAACAAGAGTTAGGATTACAGTTCCCTAACCTGTATAAAGGTATGACGTACAACAGTGTGGTGACTGTTGAGATCACAAGAGTTAGGATTTTAGTTCCCTAACCTGTATAAAGGTATGACGTACAACAGTGTGGTGACTGTTGAGATGACAAGAGTTAGGATTTTAGTTCCCTAACCTCTTTAAAGGTATGACGTACAACAGTGTGGTGACTGTTGAGATGACAAGAGTTAGGATTTTAGTTCCCTAACCTCTTTAAAGGTATGACGTACAACAGTGTGGTGACTGTTGAGATGACAAGAGTTAGGATTTTAGTTCCCTAACCTGTATTAAGGTAGTACGTACACCTGTCTGGTGACTGTAATGGTTTCAGGAGACGATTTTAGTCCCTAACCTGTATTAAGGTAGTACGTACACCTGTCTGGTGACTGTTGAGATGCCAAGAGTTAGGATTTTAGTTCCCTAACCTGTATTAAGGTAGTACGTACACCTGTCTGGTGACTGTAATGGTTTCAGGAGACGATTTTAGTCCCTAACCTGTATTAAGGTAGTACGTACACCTGTCTGGTGTCTGTTGAGATGACAAGAGTTAGGATTTTAGTTCCCTAACCTGTATTAAGGTAGTACGTACACCTGTCTGGTGACTGTAATGGTTTCAGGAGACGATTTTAGTCCCTAACCTGTATTAAGGTAGTACGTACACCTGTCTGGTGTCTGTTGAGATGACAAGAGTTAGGATTTTAGTTCCCTAACCTGTATTAAGGTAGTACGTACACCTGGCTGGTGACTGTAATGGTTTCAGGAGACGATTTTAGTCCCTAACCTTTATTAAGGTAGTACGTACACCTGTCTGGTGACTGTTGAGATGACAAGAGTTAGGATTTTAGTTCCCTAACCTGTATTAAGGTAGTACGTACACCTGTCTGGTGACTGTAATGGTTTCAGGAGACGATTTTAGTCCCTAACCTGTATTAAGGTAGTACGTACACCTGTCTGGTGACTGTTGAGATGACAAGCGTTAGGATTTTAGTTCCTCAACCTGTATTAAGGTAGTACGTACACCTGTCAGGTGACTGTAATGGTTTCAGGAGACGATTTTAGTCCCTAACCTGTATTAAGGTAGTACGTACACCTGTCTGGTGACTGTTGAGATGACAAGAGTTAGGATTTTAGTTCCCTAACCTGTATTAAGGTAGTACGTACACCTGTCTGGTGACTGTAATGGTTTCAGGAGACGTTTTAGTCCCTAACCTGTATTAAGGTAGTACGTACACCTGTCTGGTGACTGTTGAGATGACAAGAGTTAGGATTTTAGTTCCCTAACCTGTATTAAGGTAGTACGTACACCTGTCTGGAGACTGTAATGGTTTCAGGAGACGATTTTAGTCCCTAAACTGTATTAAGGTAGTAAGTACAAGAGTGTGGTGACTCTAATGGTCACAGAAAAGCTTGGATTGCAATCTGTATCACCCTGCCTATATCCTCCTAGATTAGTCCTGAGAAGGACTGTTCTGGTCACTGGAAAGCTTGGACTCCGATCTGGATCACCCTGCCTATATCCTCCTAGATTAGTCCTGAGAAGGACTGTTGTGGTCAGCAGCAGCAGTTTGCAGCCCTGCTCCGGATCTACCTGTAAGGGCCGCAAATCTGTCCCTAATCAGCAGCAGAAACTCTCCCTACACTCACTGTCTGGAAGGCTGTGTGCCGAGCACAGCGCGCCGGGAGTTATAAAGGCTCGGTGACGCTGTGCAGGGCGGCCAATCACTGCTATGCCACAACTAACAGGGCTGTGGCATTGCAGTGGTCTGCCAGCCAATCCCTGCACGTGGGCTGGCTCTCAAAAGAGCGCCAACATGCAGAGATGACGACCACGAGCACAGCATGAGTATCGCGAGATTACTCAGTGCTCGGCGAGTCGCCCGAGTACAGTGATACTCGTGCGAGTACCGAGTAGTGGCGAGCATGCTCGCTCATCACTAGTATCTACCACTAGTTTCCTAAATTCAATGGCATATTCAATAACTGAACATTTACCCTGGTTCAAAGACAGTATGGCGGTCTCAGCCATTGCGCGGCGGATAGGGTCATCAAACATTGAAGTCATAGTAGTCAAAAAATCATCCAAAACGTGTAACTGAGGATCACGAGACTCAATCATCAGATTCACCAAGGTGAGAACTTGAGAGATCAGCAACTTGATAATACATAGCAATTTTGATTGATCAGCATGAAAATGGTTGGCATGTACATCACAATACAACATATACTGATTTACGAATCTTCAAATTCTGTCGCGATTGCCACTATATCTGAATGGTAGCAACTTAGGTGAGCTGGATGGCAGTGGTTGCTCAGAAGGTAAAGTCACTTGTGAAGCCATTTGTGTACTTATGTCCTGAAAGGCCTGTCCGTACTCAGACTCTAAGCTTGAAATTTTTCTTTCCTGAGCAGTCATTCGGGTGCTCAGGTTGCAAGATCTGTGCAAACACTTGCCTATTGTGTTGAATGCCTGTAAATTTATTCTGCAGACTGTACACATCCTCTTGCAGAAAACTGATCATAGTGAACAGCTGATCTAACTTAAGTTCAGTCGTTATTGTCCCAGCAGATTCCTTGCTGACTCGAGTATTCTGCAATATATTGTAAGGATTAACTCGGAAATCTATTAGCAGTTGAAGCAAAGACACATTGAGACCAAGTTTAAAAGTGAACAAGTCTGTATTCAACACACATGGCAGATAAAAAATGTGATGTCCCGCAAGAGAGCAAGTTCATCAAAACATGCAGCTTTAAGAAAGTCCCAAAGTCCAGAATGCTGCCACTGCAAAATAAACAATATTAGGAGCTACAAGTGCTAGCAGAGCACAAAATGCTTACATGACGCAGGATTAGCAGAATAGTGGCAGAATCAGGAACATATGGCACAGGCAGCTTATAGCAGGAGAGTATATGAAAGCAGGTATGGTTGCTGGAGTTCAAACTGCAGATGCTGGAAAAGACAGAGTGAATTAGCAGAAAGTGGAGTAAACTAGAAAAGCAACAGGGAACCAGGAATTAAAACTGAAAGCTCAAGTAGGGCTAGATGGTAGATTAGGGTTTATAAAGGCAGAGAAGGAGGATCACATAAGCAGAAAATAGGGCTAGGATGCACAAAAAGTCAATATATTCAGAGTCCTGACACAAATGCAGCTAATCTGAACAGTGTATCTCAGAGGCCAATGATTGATGTTAGACTTGTACAATACATCTCTATGAATACAACATCCAATTAACAACTGGGCCTTACTATTGCTCTTATCAATAGGATGTGTCCTGACACAGTTTTGCACCGCTAGGTTTGATTTGACATTATAAGAATGTCTAAGAGCATAGACCACTAATAAGAAAAATTATAACATTAAATTGTTAAAATGTGTTGTTGACTATAGAAACAACATGAAATAAAAGCAGTGTGAAATAGAGGCCCAAGTTTATGAAACAGTCTACTGCCAATGGTCTACTTAATTTGCTACTTGATACTTCTAATACCTTATCTCTTTCAAACTGTGTTTTTTTTAATAGCTCCATTTCTAAGAGGCGGAATGTGGCTCTGGTTGTGGGAGAATTCAAACTTTTTCTACACAAGATGATATTTAAGTTTTTTTGCAGAATAAAATGTAATTTAATAGGCAACCATGGGTGCAAACATTTAAATTGGTGACCCAGGAATTTAACATTGATGACTTATCCTTTGTTTAGGTCATGAATGTGCGGGACCCTCAGAAGTACCTACCAGGTATGAAACGGTGGACCGTCGTCCATCCTCCCTCCCCTCCCTGCATCTTGTTCACATAGCTCGTTGGTATAAAAATTGATTGATAATCGTCCTGGGTGAGTGCCGTTCATTTTTTCTACATACCTGCTGATTTATATTTTCTGTGGACTGAGCAACACCTACGCTCTGACATACCCACCTCTTCCATTGCAGAATTGTGCCACCAATAATTCATGACCTTAGCAGAAGGCCATAGTGCCCAGTTACTTCTATGATGTGAAAAACATATATACAGTGCCCTGTGAAAGTATTTTCAGACAAAAGTGTTTTGTAGTCACTTTTGGAGCGCTACATGCAGTGACCAATAGTCCAGATGTACACAAACCTTTTTATTATTAATAAAGTTAGCCACTACGCGTTTCAACGGCGTACCGCCGTCTTCCTCAGGTGAAGTTCACCTGAGGAAGACGGCGGTACGCCGTTGAAACGCGTAGTGGCTAACTTTATTAATAATAAAAAGGTTTGTGTACATCTGGACTATTGGTCACTGCATGTAGCGCTCCAAAAGTGACTACAAAACACTTTTGTCTGATGATCTGGCCCCCCCTGGAGAGAATGTGGCTGGAGCAGCTTGCATGTGGTGCCTGACTTCCAGTCTGAAGGACCTGGCCTAACGTCACTAACCAGCTGAGCAGTGATCACACGTGACCGGAAAACAATCCCTGTCGGTGGGTTGAGATCGGAGATCACGCTGCAGTACTCGCTACCACGCTGAACCCCTTGGTTGTGTGAGGCTTGCACAACCATAACAGGTGAGCAGGGTTCCCCCCACCTGTAAATATTTCCCACTAGACCACCAGGTACTGCTCAATTGCGCCTCTCTCTCCTTTTGTTTTTCTGTGAAAGTATTTGGCCCACTTGAACTTTTCAACCTTTTGCCACATTTCAAGATTCAAACATAAATATATAAATTCTAATTTTTTTGTGACGAATCAACAAGTGGGACACAATTGTGAAGTGGAACAAAATTTATTGGATAGTTGAAACTTTTTTAACAAATAAAAAAGTGAAAAGTGTGGCGTGCAATATTATTCGTCCCCCTTGAGTTAATACTTTGCAGCACCATCTTTTGCTGCGATTACAGCAGCAAGTTGCACATCGAGAGACTGAAATTCTTGCCCATTCTTCCTAGCTAAACAGCTCGAGCTCAGTGAGGTTGTATGGAGAGCGTTTGTGAACAGCAGTTTTGAGCTCTTTCCTCAGATTCTCGATTGTATTCAGGTCTGGACTGTGACTTGGCCATTCTAACACCTGGATATGTTTATTTTTGAACAATTCCATTGTAGATTTTGCTTTATGTTTGGGATCATTGGCTTGTTGGAAGATAAATCTCTGTCCCAGCCTCAAGTCTTTTGCAGACTCCAACAGGTTTTCTTCCAGAATGCTCCTGTATTTGGCTCCGTCCATCTTCCCATCAATTTTAACAACCTTCCTTGTCCCTGCTGAAGAAAAGCAGGCCCAAACCATGATGCTGCCACCACCATGTTTGGTAGTGGGGATGGTGTTTTGAGGGTGATGAGCTGTGTTGCTTTTACACCAAACACATCGTTTTGCATTGTGGCCAAAACGTTCGATTTTGGTTTCATCTGACCAGAGCACCTTATTCCACATGTTTGCTGTGTCTCCAAGGTGGCTTGTGGCAAACTTCAAATGAGACTTTTTATGGATATCTTTGAGAAATGGCTTTCTTCTTGCCGCTCTTCCATAAAGGCCAGATTTGTGCAGTGTACGACTGATTGTTGTCCTATGGACAGACTGTAGAGCTCTGCAGTTCACCCAGAGTGATCATGGGCCTTTTGGCTGCATCTCTGATCAGTCTGCTCCTTGTTCGAGATGAAAGTTTAGAGGGACACCCGGGTCTTGGTAGTTGTGCAGTGGTCTTATACTCCTTTGATTTCAATATAATCGCTTGCACAGTGCTCCTTGAGATGTTTAAAACTTGGGAAATCTTTTTGTATCCAAATCCAGCTTTAAACTTTGCCACAGCAGTATCTCGGGCCTGCCTGATGTGTTCCTTGGTCTTCATGATGCTCTCTGCACTTGAAACAGCACCCTGAGACTATCACAGAGCAGGTGCATTTATATGGAGACTTGATTAAACACAGGTGGATTCTATTTATCATTACCAGTCATTTAGGACAACATTGGTTAATTCAGAGATCCTCACTGAACATCTGGAGTGAGTTCACTGCACTGAAAGTAAAGGAATCAAATAATATTGCACGCCCCACTTTTCAGGTTTTTATTTGTTAAAAAAAGTTTAAAATATCCAATAAATTTCGCTCCGCTTCACGATTGCGTCCCACTTGTTGATTCTTCACAAAAAATTAATTAGAATTTATCACGGAGCAGGTGCATTTATATGGAGACTTGATTACACACATGTGGATTCTATTTATTATTACCAGTCATTTAGGACAACATTGGATCATTCAGAGATCCTTCACTGAACTTCTGGAGTGAGCTTGGTGCACTAAAAGTAAAATGGCTGAATAATATTGCACGCCCCATTTTTCAGTTTTTTATTTGTTAATAAAGCTTAAAATATCCAATAAATTTTGTTCCACTTCATGATTATGTCCCATTTGTTGTTGATACTTCACAAAAAAATTAGAATTTATATCTTTATGGCATGAGCGTACCATATGCAGAATAGTGACGCTGGGCTCAAAATTGACTATGCAGGCGCAGAAGAGTAGTATTATGGGAAATGTAGTCCGGAAATCACGGACATGCGAAGATCGCATTTATTAGAATGCCGCTATGAACTGCACATACGCAAAGCATGATGGGAATTGTAGTTTAGAGATGATGGACATGCGCAGTGAGCATCATAGAACGCCGGTAACAGCATGGATAATGGCGTTTTAGACCTTTGATGGTGCTCCTGATCAGATGAAGGCTGTAAAACACCTGTAAGTTTTTTAAAACGTTTTTAAACAATTATTACTTTTTGCACAATGTATGTACTGGAATACAATGGATGATCATTATGAGTCACATGTACTTGAGCACTATTATAAGCACTTTACTACTATGTCACATTTAGAGGTACTGTATATATGGATTACTAGATGGTGGCCCGATTCTATGTATATAGCAGCACTATGGTATATGGTGGTACATTACATTACATGTATAGCAGCGCTATGGTATATGGCGATAGCAGCACTATAGCATATGGCGGTACATTACAGTACATGTGTAGCGGCACTATAGTATATGGCAGTACATTACAGTACATGTATAGCAGCACTATAGTATACAGCGGTACATTACAGTACATGTGTAACAGCACTATGGTATGTGGCGGTACATTACATTACATGTATAGCAGCGCTATAGTTTATGGCGGTACATTACATTACATGTATAGCAGCGCTATGGTATATGGCGGTACATTACAGTATACGTATAGCAGCGCTATGGTATATGGCGGTACATTGCAGTACATGTATAGCAGCACTATGGTATATGGAGATTCTCGGCTCCCCGCTCCCCCCCCTCCTCCACAGTAAAAGTAAAAAAATCCCCAGTGAGCATATTCACCTGTCCGCCGGCTCGCTCCACCTCCGTCTTCTAGGTCCTACAGGCCTTTAGGACCTGTTGTTGCCAGGGAAAAGGGTCAGCTGATCGGTCACATGACCGCTAACTGCCGGGGGGGCATAATGGAGCAGAGGGGCAGGATGGTGATGTAGTGGTCAGGATGGAGCCGTGGGGGGCCGGATGGAGTAGGGGGGTGCAAGATGGAGGCAGGTGGGCAGGATGGAGCCAGGGGACGGGGCAGGATGGAGGCGGGGGGGGGGGAAGGATGGAGGCGGAGGAGGGGGAAGGATGGAGGCGGAGAGGGGCAGGATGGAGGCAGAGGGGGGCAGGATGGAGGCAGAGGGGGGGCAGGATGGAGGCAGAGGGGGGGCAGGATGGAGGCAGAGGGGGGGCAGGATGGAGGCAGAGGGGGGCAGGATGGAGGCAGGGGGCAGGATGGAGGCGGGGGAGCAAGAACAGTGGGGGGCAGGATGGAGGCGGGGGGCAGGATGGAGGGAGCAGGGCTGGATGGAGCCGGAGAAGCAGGATGGAGGGTGAGGAGCAGGATGGAGCCGGAGGAGCAGGATGGTGGCTGGGGGGAGGCAGTATGGAGGCGGAGGGGGGAAGGATGAGCCAGGGGATGGGGCAGGATGGAGGCGGTGGGGGGGGGCAGGATGGTGGCTGAGGAGGGGGAAGGATGGAGGTGGAGGGGGGGGCAGGTTGGAGGCAGAGGGGGGGCAGGATGGAGGTAGAGTGGGGGCAGGATGGAGGCAGAGGGGGGCAGGATGGAGGCAGAGGGGGGGCAGGATGGAGGCAGAGGGGGGGCAGGATGGAGGCGGGGGGGCAGGATGGAGGGGGGGGCAGGATGGAGTCAGGGGGCAGGATGGAGCTAGTGGGGCAGGATGGAGGGAGCAGGGCAGGATGGAGCCAGAGAAGCAGGATGGAAGCGGAGGGGGGGCAGGATGGAGGCAGAGGGGGGGCAGGATGATGGCAGAGGGGGGCAGGATGGAGTCAGAGGGGGCAGGAAGGAGGCAGAGGGGGGGCAGGATGGAGGCGGGGGACAGGATGGAGGCAGGGGGCAGGATGGAGGCAGGGGGCAGGATGGAGCAAGTGGGGCAGGATGGAGGGAGCAGGGCAGGATGGAGCCGGAGAAGCAGGATGGAGGCGGAGGAGCAGGATGGAGCCGGAGGAGCAGGATGGTGGCTGAGGGAGGCAGGATGGAGGCAGAGGGGGGGCAGGATGGAGCCAAGGGATGGGGCAGGATGGAGGCAGAGGGGGGCAGGATGGAGGCTGAGGAGGGGGAAGGATGGAGGCAGAGGGGGGGCAGGATGGAGGTAGAGGGTGGCAGGATGGAGGCAGAGGGGGGCAGGATGGAGGCAGAGGGGGGGCAGGATGGAGGCAGAGGGGGGGCAGGATGGAGGCGGGGACAGGATGGAGGCAGGGGAGCAAGAGCAGCGGGGGGCAGGATGGAGGTGGGGGGCAGGATTGAGCAAGCGGGGCAGGATTGAGGGAGCAGGGCAGGATGGAGCCGGAGAAGCAGGATGGAGCCGGAGGAGCAGGATGCTGGCTGGGGGGGGGTCAGGATGGTGGCTGGGGGGGCAGAATGTTGGTGAGCGGGGTGGGATGGAGCGAGCGGGGCAGAATGGAGCAAGCGGGGCAGGATGGTTTCGGTGAGGCAGGATGGAGCCGGCGGGAAAGGATGGTGGGAGCAGGGCAGGATGGAGCCGGAGGAGCAGGATGGAGCCGGAGGAGCAGGATGGTGGCGGGGGGGTAGGGTTGGATGGTGGTGAAAGGAGCAGGATGGAGCGAGCGGGGCAGGATGGTGGCAGGGGGCAGGATGAGACAGGGGGCAGGTTGGTGGCGGGGGGGCAGGATGGAGCGAGCAGGGCAAGATGGTGACGAGCGGGGCAGGATGGAGCGAGCGGGGCAGGATGGAGCCGGCGGGGCAGGATGGAGCCGGCGGGGGCAGAATGGAGCCAGCAGGGGCAGAATGGAGCCGGTGGGGGGCAGCATGGTGGCGGGGGGTGGCAGGATGGTGGCGAGCGGGGCAGGAGGTGGCGAGCGGGGCAGGATGAAGCGAGCGGGGCAGGATGGAGTGAGCGAGGCAGGATGGAGTCGGCGGGGCAGGATGGAGTCAGCGGGGCAGGATGGAGCTGGCTCGGGGGCTGGATGGAGCAAGCGGGGCAGGATGGAGCAAGTGGGGCAAGATGGAGCAAGCGGGGCAGGATGGAGCCGGTGGGGCAGGATGGAGCTGGAGGAGCAGGATGGTGGGCGGGGGGGTAGGGTTGGATGGTGGTGAAAGGAGCAGGATGGAGCGAGCGGGGCAGGATGGTGGCAGGGGGCAGGATGAGGCAGGGGGCAGGTTGGTGGCGGGGGGGCAGGATGGAGCGAGCAGGGCAGGATGGTGACGAGCGGGGCAGGATGGAGCGAGCGGGGCAGGATGGAGTCGGCGAGGCAGGATGGAGCCGGCGGGGGCAGAATGGAGCCAGCAGGGGCAGAATGGAGCCGGTGGGGGGCAGCATGGTGGCGGGGGGGTGGCAGGATGGTGGCGAGCGGGGCAGGATGGTGGCGAGCGGGGCAGGATGGAGTGAGCGGGGCAGGATGGAGTGAGCGGGGCAGGATGGAGTCGGCGGGGCAGGATGGAGTCAGCGGGGCAGGATGGAGCTGGCTCGGGGGCTGGATGGAGCAAGCGGGGCAGGATGGAGCAAGTGGGGCAAGATGGAGCAAGCGGGGCAGGATGGAGCCGGTGGGGCAGGATGGAGCCGACGGGGGCAGAATGGAGCCGGCAGAGGCAGAATGGAGCCGGCGGGGGGCAGCAAGCCACCTGGCACCAGGGCCCTGGAAGTATCGGATACAGCGCCCGAAGATCGCGCTTCTATGAACACGCCATTTTCTGGCACGGCTGCGGACTGCAATTCGCAGTGGGGAAAGCTTAAGCCACTGTGCACTGTGGATTCCAGCCCCCAGCTGCCTAGTTGTACCTGGCTGGACACAAAAATAGGGCAAAGCAAATTTTTTTTTTTTTTTTTTTCAATTATTTCATTAAATTTATGAAATAATTAAAAAAGGGCTTCCCTATATTTTGGGTTCCCAGCTGGGTACAACTAGGCAGCTAGGGATTGGAAGCAGCACATACCTGCCTGCTGTATCTGGCCAGCATACAAAAATAGGGCAAAGCCCACGTCAATTATTTATGTAAAAAAAAAAAAAAAATTAGGGCTCCCCTGTATCTCCATCCCATGGAATAGAGAAGATAGGAAATGACATCATGGACCCCTTTTTTTTTTTTTACATTTTTTTTAGAAATATCTCTCTTCACTATCCTTCTGGATAGTGTAGAAAAAAAACATGCATTAAAAAACACAGTCTGTGTTCGCAGCCTTAATGTTAAAGAAAATGTATGCTGCAAACAAATGTATATAACATGTGGGCACCTAGTCAGGGGCTGCATGAGTGGTTTTGTACCATTGCTTCACTAGAATGTACAAACATTGTTAGAAGTCCTGTCGTTTTTTGGCTGCAGAGCGGGACTCGTATGCCATTTACGCAGTGATATATCAGAAGTGCTGTAAGAGTGAGTGATGATGGAAGAGATCTTCTGACAGCTCAGTGTGTAAGTGGTGTAAGGAGAGCTATTTCAAATGAACAGCTGATGAAGTCTGCTGTTCACTAGCTGTTCATTTGAAATAGCAGCATGGGAAAGCCGACTTCACCGCGGCTTTACCGCCCGCTACTCTAAACGAACCAACGGTGGTGGCAGGGAGATCAGCGGTGGCAGCCGGGAAGAAGAGATCAGCGGCGGCTGCCAGGATCTCCGCTGCTGATCTCTGCCACCCGGCCACCGACGCTGATTGGATGGCAGGACGGCTCACATCACATTTTCATGTAAACGCACGCGGACCATCTCCGCTGCGTTCACATGAAAATGTTTGCATTCGGCACTGCTTATGCGTATGCACTGCATATGCTGCAGTGCCAAATACAAATGTGAATCGAGCCTAACAGTGACAGCATGATACAAAATGGAGAGAGGACCCTGCCCTTGCGGGCTTACATTCTACATGGCAGTGGGGAGGAAGACAGTAGGTTGGGTCTGCTCTGGTGGTGGAGGATCATCGAGTCCAATGGTGGTGGAGCGCCAGGTCCAGTGGTGGTGAGGAACCAGGTCCATGTGGCGGTGAAGTGGCGGGTCCAGTGGTGGTGAGGTGGCACTCTGGTCAATGCAGGCTGTATGCTGTTCTGAAGAGCTGGATTTTCTGATTCCGCTTGAAGGTTCCGAGTGTGGGGGACATTCGGATGTTTTGAGGTGCAGAATTCCAGAGAATGGGAGATGCTCTGGTGAAGTCTTGCAGGCGATTAGATGAGGAACGTACAAGTGTGGAGGTAGGGAGGAGGTTTAGGGAGGATTGAAGATTACGAGTTGGATGATATTGGGAGATTAGTTCAGAGATATATGGGGGGAAAAAATTATGGATGGCATTGTAAGTCTGTGTTAGTAATTTGAATAGGATTCATTGGTAAATTGGGAGACAGTGGAGAAATTGCGAGGAGAGAGGTGAATTAGTCGGGCAGCAGAGTTAAGGACAGATTGGGAAGGTGCGAGAGTGTTAGCAGAGAGGCCACAGAGGAGAAAATTGCAGTAGTCAAGATGGGAGATGATGAGAGCATGCACTAGTAGTTTAATAGATTGGGGGTTGAGGAAGTGATGGGAGACGGAAATATTTTTGAGTTGGAGGTGGCAGGAGGTGGCAAGGGCTTGGATATGTGGTTTCAAGGACAGGGCGTAGTAAAGGGTTACTCCGAGGCAGTGGGCTTCAGGTACATGGCAAAATGTGTTGTCATTTATTTTACTAGATAGATCTGGTAAGGAAGGTGTGTGAGATGGAAGCAAGATGATGAGTTTAGTTTTGTCTACATTAAGTTTTAGGAAGCGAGAGGAGAAGTAGAAGGATATGGCTGATAGACACTCCGGCATTTTGGAAAGGAAAGGTGACATCTGGGCCAAAGAGATAGATCTGAGTGTCATCAGCGTATTGGTGATACTGGAAGGTCATGGGACTTTATGAGATGTTCCAGACCAAGGGTATAGATTGAATATAAGTAGGGGTCCCAGGAGCCTTGAGGGACTCCAACGGAGAGGAGATGGGGCAAGGAGGTGGTGTGGGAGTGGGAGACATTAAATATGCGGTTAGAAAGGTAGGAGATCCAGGAGAGGGCAAGGTCAATAATGCCAGAGAAAGAGAGGATCTGTAATAGAAGACAGTGGTCAACAGTGTCGAATGCAGAGGACAGGTCTAGAAGGAGGAGGAAGGAGAAATGTCTGTTAGGTTTGGCCGTGAGTAAGTAGTTAGTAATTTTGGTCAGGGCAGTTTTAGTGAAGTGGTGAGGGCAGAAGCTGGATTGAAGGTTGTCAAAGAGAGAGTTGGATGAGAGGTGGGATGAGAGTACAGTGTGGACATGCTTTTCGAGAAGTTTGGAGGCGAACGGGAGCAGGGATATAGGTCGGTAGCTGGATGTAGAAGTGTGGTTGAGGGATGGCTTCTTTAAGATAGGTGTAATTGTTACATGTTTGAAAGCAGAAGGAAAGGTACCAGAAGTTAGTGATAGGTTGAAGAGGTGGGTTACTGCTCGGATAAGTATTGTGGTGAGGTTGGGGAGGAAGTGGGATGGGATGGGGTCCTGTGCACAAGTGGTGAGGTGTGATCTGGAGAGGAGGTGTGCAAGTTCTCCTTCATTGATGAAGGCGAAGAGGGTTAGTGGGGTTTGTGGGGGAGAAGAGTGGTGTGGTATGCATGGGGGTTGTGGTGGTTGGGCAGCAAAGACGTGTCTGATCTGATCAATCATGCTGGTGTTGTGTTGCAAAGTTTTCTGCAGAGATTCGAGAAGTAGGAGGGGGCAGTGAGGGGTGGAGGAGGGAGTTAAATGTGTTGAAGTAATTCTGTTTAGTGGTAGTGAGTGCTGACTTGAATTTGAGAAGTGCTTGTTTGAATGCTGTGTAGTGTTCTTGTGAATGTGTTTTCTTCCAGCGCCGCTCAGCAACCCATACTCTCGCCGAAGCTTTTTTGTGGTGTCAGTGTGCCAGGGTCGTCTGTTGATTTATCTTGTTTTGCCCTGAACAAGAAGCGCAGCTGCATTAATAGCTGATGTTAGTCTTAAGTTGTAGAAAGCTGTGGCATTATCTGTGTCATGGAGTGAGGATATAGATGATAGTAGTAAAATGGCATTGCCGAGTGTGTGAGCGTCAAGATGTGTGAGGTTTCTGCGAGGGTGTGCGAGTTGATGGACATGGGTGGCAGGTGAGGAGGTAATGGATGAGAAAGTGAGTAGATGCTGGTCAGAGAGGGAGAGAGAGGAGGTTGTGGGTTTAGTTAGGAAGCAGAGGCTGGTGAAGATGAGGTCTAGTGTATGTCCATCTGTGTGGGTGGCTGTGGAGGACCATTATGAGAGGCCAAGTATGAAGCAAGTGACAGGAATGACAGGAGTTTGGAGGCTGTTGACCAGTGGGTGTCTATGGGGATGTTGAAGTCACCCATTATGATGGTGGGAACGTCAGCAGAGGGAAAGTAAAGAAGTCAGAACAAAACAACTATTGAGGGACTATATGAGAAAACACGATTCTGCCTGACCCTTTTATTAAAATTAAGATTTTCATGGATATCTCCAAGAACACATTAACTAAGCGTAAGGCCCTTAGGCCCATTACAGAAATCCTGCAGGCAAAAGGTATCCCTTATCGCTGGTACTCCCAATTCAAGTTGAGTTTTACAATCGGACAAAAACTTCATTTGATTAGTAGGGGTGGAGGATGGTCTCAAAACTTTGAGACTTGAATCTTTCAACATTAGGGAATACTTGAGCAGCCGATTCTGTTGCTGTATCAAAGTATTCTACTTAAAATTTGGTTCGTAGTGGGCTGTGATTTCTTGCCCTCAGGAGCTTTTACAAGCAGTTTTTTAAAAACTTCTCTACTTAGTTAGTTTTTTCCCTTTCCTTGTTTTTCATAATGTTTTTTGTTCTGATTGAAATTAATTTTGACATGGAGACTTATAAGTTTAACCTAATGATGACTACCTTTAACACTTCTCAAAAAAACTAAAATGGAATGTACACAGACTGAGATGCCAGCGTTTTTAGATTCAACTGGCTAAAATATTTTTGTCTTATAATGTCAATGAATTAAATTATCCCCAGAGGAGATTCCTACTCTGGAGGGAACTACACAAACTTGGAATAGATATAGCTGGGATTCAAGAGATGAAATTCTCTAATGGAAAATCCCCTAGATTGTAGAATAAGTACTAATCTAGAGTGATGCTGGCATCCAATGCCAAAAAGAAGGCAGGAGTTGCTTTCCTTATTAAAGATTCGCTTCAGTTTGAGGAGGTGGCCAACATCCTGGAACGGGAAGGTATATTTATTATTCTAATCTGTAGGATCAAAGAAGTATTATATACTTTAGTCAACGTATATGCTTCCAACAAGGGATATATCTCATTTCTTTCTAGATTTATGGAATTAATCCAGGAGCACAGTAACGGGGCTTTGTTGTTATTTGGCGATTTTAATGCAATTCCTGACATGCAAATGGACACAACTAATGAGACAAGGAGAAGTAACATAATTCTGAACCCACGGATGGATAGACAGGGACTCCTTGGTGTGTTTCCTTGCTTAAATGCGCCTTCTAAGGAGTTAACACACTATTCGAACACACATTATTCTCTTGCAAGGATAGATTTAGTCCTTGCTGATATACATCTCTTGCAAAAAAAATTTAAAATATTACCCAGGTCGTGGACAGATCACTCCCCCATATTTTTCCAGTTATTTAACACGCATAACTCCCTTTCACATACAAAATCTTTCCTATTTATGCACCCGGATTCCAAAAGGGAACTGACAGACTTAATTAGTTCTTACTTCAAAGAAAATGATATGGGGTATATCTCAATTATCACATTTTTGTTAGCCCATAAAGTGGTCATGCCTGGTGCCAGATAAACTGAAGGCTGAACAAAATGCAAAATCTAAAGTTTGAGGCGCTCTCTTCCAAAATTGGAACTTTGGAGGAGAGTCAGGCTTCTACTCTGTCAATGAGAATCCACAGTAAATTACTGAGTTTGAGGCTGGAATTCAGATCTCTCCTAGTCCTACACTATTACAGAATGATCAAATGTTCAAAAACTAACTTTTATAACTGTTCAAACAAGCCAAACAGATGTTTTGCAGACTAATAAAAAAACAGAGAAATAAAAGAAGAATTTTGCAAATAAAGAATGAAACTGGAAATCTCCTCAGAAACCCAAAAGACATCTCAAATGACTTTAAGAAATGTTATTATCATTTATATAATTTACACTCACATCCCACTATCCCACAACCTACTAGCTCAACTTTAAATAGTTTTTTTAAATTCTATATATCTGCCAATGTTAGATGATGATGAGGCTACATTACTCAATCTTCCATTTACTGAGTCTGAAGTCTCTCAAACAATGAAATCACTAAAAACTAGAAAAATGGTAAGTTACCTTGTCCCGATCGTCTGTCCAATGAGTATTTTAAATCATTCAACATGTTTCTCATGAAATTCATTAATTCAGTTTTCGCAACTTCATTACATCCCGTGGAGATGCAAGATGCCATAATTACTGTTATCCTGAAGGAAAAAGGTGACCCACAAAATGTTTCCCATTATAGGCCTATTTCTCTCTTGAATTCAGACACTAAAATCATTTCAAAACTCATTGTCAACAGACTTTTACAATTCATCCCAAGGCCGATACATTCGGACCAGACAGATTTTATTCCTAACAGAGGGATTGTACACCATGTTCGAAATTATTATGCAAATTGGTTTTAAGTGTCATAGGGTGTTTTTTTCAATGAAGCCCATTGATGGTATTGTGTCTCAGGGTTCTTTGGATCACTGAAATCAATCTCAAATACCTGTGATAATTACCGTATATACTCGCGTATACGCTGAGTTTTTCAGCCCAAAAATTGGGCTGAAAAGTTTCCCCCTCGGCTTATCCGCGAGTCACTACACGGGCGCCCCCCAGAGGTATACAGGCCCCCCCATCAGTATCCAGGGCCCCCCCCCATGCTCCGCAAACCTGTAAAGTAAGATGATTATACTTATCACTGTCCCGCTGCCGCTGTCCCGCCGCTGTCGTCGCGCTCCTCCGGCTTCATCCGTCTTCTTCCGGCTTCCTGTCGGCGCAGGCAATGACGTCATTGCCTGCGCCGACCAAAGGAAGCCGGAAGACGCTGCATGAAGACGGAGGAGCGCGATGGCAGCGGCGGTAACGGTGGCGACAGGACAGTGATAAGTATAATCATCTTACTTTACAGGTTTGCGGAGCATGGGGGGGACCTGGATACTGATGGGGGGCCTGTATACCTCTGGGGCTGCTGTATATAACTGGGGCTGCTGTATACTACCTCTGGGGCTGCTGTATACTACCTCTGGGACTGCTGTATACACCTCCTGGGGCTGCTGTATACTACCACTGGGGCTGCTGTATATACCTCTGGGGCTGCTGTATATATCTCTGGGGCTGCTGTATACTACCTCTGGGGCTGCTGTATACTACCACTGGGGCTGCTGTATACTACCACTGGGGCTGCTGTACATACCTCTGGGGCTGCTGTATACTACCTCTGGGGCTGCTGTATACTACCACTGGGGCTGCTGTATATACCTCTGGGGCTGCTGTATACTACCACTGGGGCTGCTGTATATACCTCTGGGGCTTCTGTATACTACCTCTGGGGCTGCTGTATACTACCACTGGGGCTGCTGTATATACCTCTGGGGCTGCTGTATACTACCACTGGGGCTGCTGTATATACCTCTGGGGCTGCTGTATACTACCTCTGGGGCTGCTGTATACTACCACTGGGGTTGCTATATATACCTCTGGGGCTGCTGTATACTACCACTGGGGCTGCTGTATATACCTCTGGGGCTGCTGTATACTACCTCTGGGGCTGCTGTATACTACCTCTGGGGCTGCTGTATACACCTCCTGGGGCTGCTGTATACTACCACTGGGGCTGCTGTATATACCTGTGGGGCTGCTGTATACTACCACTGGGGCTGCTGTATACTACCACTGGGGCTGCTGTATATACCACTGGGGCTGCTGTATACTACCTCTGGGGCTGCTGTATACTACCACTGGGGCTGCTGTATATACCTCTGGGGCTGCTGTATACTACCACTGGGGCTGCTGTATATACCTCTGGGGCTGCTGTATACTACCTCTGGGGCTGCTGTATACTACCACTGGGGCTGCTGTATATACCTCTGGGGCTGCTGTATACTACCACTGGGGCTGCTGTATATACCTCTGGGGCTGCTGTATACTACCTCTGGGGCTGCTGTATACTACCTCTGGGGCTGCTGTATACACCTCCTGGGGCTGCTGTATACTACCACTGGGGCTGCTGTATATACCTCTGGGGCTGCTGTATACTACCACTGGGGCTGCTGTATACTACCACTGGAGCTGCTGTATATACCTCTGGGGCTGCTGTATACTACCTCTGGGGCTGCTGTATACTACCACTGGGGCTTCTGCTGTATATACCACTGGGGCTGCTGCTGTAACACTGCTGGGGCCTGTATATACCACTGGGGAGGCTGCTGTATACCACACTGCTGGGGGCTGTCTACCTGTGCTGGGGTCCACCCTAGGCTTATACACAAGTCAATAGGTCTTCCCAGATTTTGGGGGCAAAAGTAGGGGGGTCAGCTTATACACGGGTCGGCTTATACACGAGTATATACAGTAGTTTGGCAGGTGAGCCCAATAAAACTGGGTGTTCCACAATATTAAGCAGTTTTCAAGTAACATGAGGAAGAAAAATGATCTCTCTGCTGCCGAAAAGCAACAAAAAGTGCAATGCCTTGGACAAGGTATGAAAACATTAGATATTGCACGAAAACTTAAGAGTAATCATCGTACTGTGAAAAGATATGTGGCTGATTCTGAGCACAGATGTGCTCAGGCAGATAAAGGCAGAATGAGGAAGGTTTCTGCCAGGCAAGTTCATCGTATTAAGTCCTTGCCGACCTTTGACGTTGTGCAACGTCATGAAAGTCGGTGCCTTCATGACCCATGACGTTGCACAACGTCATGGCAGTTACCGTGGCTGCCAGCGGGCCCCGGTGTTCTGTGATTCCTATCACAGAGCACCGAGGCTCGAGGTCGGGGGGTGGATTCCCCACACCGTCCCCAAGATCAATGTGATTGGCTGTTGAAACAGTCAATCACAGTGATACTGTCTCCACCCATAGAAGGGGTGGTCAGAGCCCCTTCTATAGGCTGGAGTGCTGGAGGGGGCGGGGATCGCCCCCTCCAGCGCTAATGGGGAGTGATCTGATCACTCCCCATCATCTTCACTAAGATGGTGGCTGTGCAGGCACTTTTGCCAGCCACCGCCGCCTGTTTCCTGCTGCCGCCACCGCCGTCTGCTTTCCGCCGCCGCCATTTTCTGATGCTGTACCCCAACTCTTCCAGTTGCCCTTGTGCTGGTAGCACACAGGGGCTCTCCATATGCGATATGGTGTCCGCTAACAATTTCAATGGAAAATTAGATTCAATTGTTAGCGGACACCATGTCGTGTATGGAGAGCCCCTGTATGCCTAAACATTGGATCTCCCCACAACTAACCCCATTTTCAAAACTATACCCCCAAGGAGCATATCTTGATGCATAGTGAGCACTTTGAACCCCCAGGTGCTTCACAAATTGATGCGTAAAAAATGAAAAAGTACTTTTTTTTTCCACAAAAATTTTCTTTTTTCACATTTACGGATTAATTTGTGAAGCACCTGGGGGTTCAAAGTGCTCACTATGCATCTAGATAAGTTCCCTGGGGGGTCTAGTTTCCAAAATCGGGTTAATTGTGGGGAAGATCCAATGTTTAGGCACACAGGGGCTCTCAAAATGCCACATGGTGTCCGCTAACAATTCCAATTGATAGCGGACACCATGTTGCGTATGGAGAGCCCCTGTGTGCCTAAACATTGGAGCTCCCCCATAACTGACCCCATTTTGGAAACTAGACCCCCCAGGGAACTTATCTAGATGGGTGGTGAGCACTTTGAACCCCTAGATGTTACACAAATTCATCCGTAAAAATGTAAATGTACTTTTTTTTCACAAACATTATCTTTAACCTAAATTTTTTCATTTTCACATGGGCAACAGGATAAAATGGATCCTAACATCTGTTGAGCAATTTCTCCTGAGTACACTGATACCTCATATATGGCCATAAACCACTGTTTTGCTGAACAGCAGGGTTCAGAAGTGAAAGAGCGCCATTTCACTTTTTGAATGGAAAATTAGCTCCCAAAGTCAAATTGCGCTCCTTCCCTTCTGAGCCCTGCTGTGCGCCCAAACAGTGGTTTATGACCACATTTGAGGTATCTGTGTACTCAGGGGAAATTGCCCAACAAATTTTAGGATCCATTTTATCCTGCTACCCATGTGAAAATGATAGAATTGAGACTGAAAGAACATTTTTGTTAGAAAAATTAAAATGTCCATTTTTTCCTTCCACCTTGCTTTAGTTCCTGTGAAGCATTTGAAGGGTTAATCATTTTCTTGAATGTAGTTTTGAGTAGCTTGAGGGGTTCAGTTTTTGGAATGGTGTCACTTTTGGGTGTTTTCTGTCATATACATTCCTCGAAGGGACTTCAAATGTGATGTGGTCACTAAAAAAAATGGTTTCGTAAATTTTGCTGGAAAAATTAGAAATTGCTGATGAACTTTGAACCCTTATAACTTCCTACCCCAAAAAAATGTTTTTTCCAAAATTGTGCTGAGGTAAAGTAGACATGTGGGAAATGTTATATATTAACTATTTTGTGTCACATAACGCTCTGGTTTAGCAGAATAAAAATTCAAAATTTGAAAATTGCGTAATTTTCTAAATTTATGCCACATTTTGGATTTTTTCACAAATAAACGCAAAAATTATTGACCTAAATTTAATGCTAACAGGAAGCCAAATATGTCACGAATAAACAGTCTTAGAATCGCTAGGATCTGTTGAAGTGTTCCAGAGTTATTAGTTCATAAAGGGACACTGGTCAGAATTGACAAAAATGCTAAGGTCTTTAGGGTCAAAATAAGCTGGGTCATGAAGGGATTAAGAAAGCAGCTCCTAAAAATGCCTTACAAACCAGCAAACAGATATTTTAAGCTGCTGGTGCCTCTGGAGTCCCTCGAACCTCAAGGTGTAAGATCCATCAAAAATTTGCTGTGGTGCATAAACCGACTATTCGGCCATCCCTAAACAGTGCTCACAAGCAGAAACGGTTGCAGTGGGCCCAGACATACATGAAGGCTAATTTTCAAACTGTCTTATTAACTGATGAGTACCGAGCAACCGTGGATGGTGCAGATGGAAGGAGTATTGGATGGTTGGTGGATGGCCACCATGTCCCAACAAGGCTGCAACACCAGCAATGAGGTGGAGGAGTCATGTTTTTGGCTGAAATCATTGCATTGGGAAACAGCTGGTAAGCCCCTTCAAGGGTCCTGAAGGTGTGAAAATGACCTCTGCAAAATATATAGAGTTTCTGACTGAGAACTTTCTTCCATGGTACAAAAAGCAAAAACGTGCCTTTAGGAGCAAAATCATCGTCATGTATGACTGCACCATCTCATGCTGCAAAGAATTCCTCTGTTTCATTGGCTGCTATGGGCATAAAAGGAGATAAACTCTTGGTGTGGCCACCATCTTCCCCTGACCTCAACCCTATAGAGAACCTTTGGAGTATAATTAAGCAAAAGATCTATGTGGGTGGGAGGCAGTTCACATCCATACAGCAGCTCTGGGAGGCTATTCTGACATCATGCAAAGAAATACAAGCAGAAACTCTCCAGAAACTCACAAGTTCAATGGATGCAAGAATTTTGAAGGTGATATCAAAGAAGGGTTCCTACGTTAACATGTAACTTGGACTGTTAGGATGTTTTGGAGTTAAATAGCTTTTTATTTCAGTGAATGTGACCTCCTAATGCTGCAAATTCAACAAATGAGCATTTTCAGTTATTTCAAAGAAATCAAATGTTTAGTAGCTCTACTGCGTCTAATAATTTGGAACAGTGCTTTTAGAGTTTTTCTTAATTTTGAAGATTATACTGTTATCATTGGGAGGTTTCTTCAATAAAATTTGATGTATACTCTAACAGGTGATGACTTATTACACTGACTGTCATTTGCACCGACCATTTAGGAAAATCAGAGAAAAAGAACATTTGCATAATAATTTGGAACATGGTGTAGGCACAGACCTCCTAGTAATATTGAAGCAAGAATATCAATTCTCCTGGGTTACCTCTGCCTTTTCTTATTTGGGTATCTTGGTCACCAATTCCCTCAGTAAAGTTGTAGAAAGGAATCTAACAGAAATTTTTAAAAGACTTCAGAAGATCTGTCTTTCCTGTCTAGGTTGGAAATTGCCTGGTCGGGAATGGTTACCATTAACAAAATGATCATGTTACCAAAAATACTTTACATCTTTAGATCATTACCACTTCTGATACAAAAGAAGGATATTCAGAAACTGCAGGAGCAGACGTCCAAATTTACTTGGCATGGGAGGGCTCCCAGGATCGCCAGGGTCACTTTAGAGAAACATAGAAAAGGAGAAGACTGGGGACTCCCAATCTGTTCGCCTCATATTTGGTAACTTTGGTTAGAGGTAGCCTAAAGTGGTGGGAAACTCAGGGCAGACCTTCCTGGGTGGGTTTAGAAGAGTCTTAAATGGATAGTCACTTGCCTACTACATTTATCTCCTCATTTATTTTTAACACGAGGAAACACCTCCCTATCTCTGACACCATTAAAGCCACTATCCGAGTCCTGAGAGTATTTACACAGTGCTCTAGACTAGCGTTTAAACCGGTGACCCTTACTTGGCTGCCATTAGACATCTTTAGTGCAATCTCTCCAAAATTTAAGTTTAAGACCTGGAAAAAAAGGGGGATCAACTTGGTGTCAAACGTATTGGTCGAGGGTGGGTTGAAACCTTTCTTAAGTCTTAACAAAAATATAAATTAACGAGTTCTAAGGAAGCAAATTGGAAAGCTCTTCACAAGATTCTCTCAGATGGGAAAATACACTTTCATTTACCGAGTAATATTGCAGCCCTCTTAAGACAAATTAAAAATGACACACTTTGGAAGACTAATAAATTATACTAAGTCTTGAATAATGACCTAACTCTTGACAACTCAAGGTTTTTTTAGTATATAGCAGGGTGACTTGGGCATTGATAGGAAAATGACCTGTGAGCATTTCTCCAATTACACTCTCTGATATGTACACCTTCATTCCTTGTGTATCACTGCTTGAGACCCAGTATAAGATATTTACGAAATGGTACTATACTCCTATGAAGTTGGATCTTTTTGATTCCCGAAATTCCACGCTATGTTGAAGGAGCTGTGGCTTCTAGGGTTCTTTAAGGCATGTATTTTGATTTTGCCCAAAGTTGAGACAGTTTTGGGTGGAGGTCCAGACTCTGATAAATATTGTCCTGACTCATGATGTTTCCCTTGATATGGAAATTACTCTACTTTTTATAGAGCTGAAAGATATAAAAAAAAGCAAGCAACCCTTACTCTTACATATACTTATGGCCGCAAAATATCTTATTGCTTCACTATAGAGAGACATTAGGTCTCTGACCATAGAAGAATTAATGGATAGAATTGCATCACACAATCTCTATGAATACCTCTTTGCCATAAAAAATAACAACCAGCGTAGATACCAGGAGAAGTGATCTTCCAGGGTAGCACATTATGCTCCTACGTTGAATTTTACATATGATTAAAGCGCCCGGTTATACATATTGATTAATCCATTTTGACATTACATTGAGAAAATTATTTTCTTGTCAGTTTCTAATTGAAACTCTTTTCTTGGTTTATATGCTGCGCAAAAAAATAAAGGGAACATTTAACACAATGTAATGGTGAAATGTTCCCTTTATTTTTTTGAACAGTATAGTTGCTTAGGGTTTTATATTTATGCTGACTGTTATTTAATCTTTAAAATGATTTCTGTATGTCATTGTTTATTGTTCTAATTATCCTGTATTTTTGTTTTCAGTTTTCCCTTCTACCTTGTTTTATTTTATTTTTTTGATTACCCTTCCCATTTCCTCTTACATTTAAAAACACCTCTATGATTACTTAAAATCTTATTGTTATCTAACCAAGTTTAAATATATATGTAACTGCATTATTATTTATTACATTTCTGTTTATTTTACTTATTGTTAATAAAAAGATTTGAACAAGGCAACAGAGCTGAAGTGGCAGAGTCTTCAGAATTACAGGGTCTTTTGCACATCACTTCAAATGCTGATTTCTCAGTAAGGCTGGAATCACACTGACCTTGTGAGTCACTCGGATGAGTGTTGGATCATTTACCCTGAACAGCCTTCCCTTCTCTGGATGGGGAATGTGGAGCTGCATAGAAATACAAGCAGCTGACGCTCGAGTCCGGACAGGGGGAGGCCTTTCCAGGTGACTGATCCAAGACTCGTCCGACTGCCTTGCATGTCACACGGACAGCGTGATTCCAGCCTAATGCTAGGGCCACACTTGCATTGTGGCCTCCGTCCATGAGATCTGTCAAAAAGCAGTTTCTGGCAGTATTAGCGCAGCGTTACCGTAGTGTATCACTGCACTAACTCTACCAATGGGTGACGGACTCTTGAGTGCGTGCAAAACACTGGCACATAAGTGCCAGAGTCTGAAATCTCACGCTATTTCATAGCACACGGGCAAACGTTCCTTGTCATGTTTTCCCATGTGCTACAAAATAGCACGAGATTTAGAACTCCGGCACTGACATGCCAGCGTTCGAATGAACTTCAGGTCCCATCCAAATAGGATTCTATTGGTAACGTTAAGGCAGTGTTGCACTACGGTATCGCTGCACTAATACTGCCAGAAACTGCTTTTTGACAGATCTCCAGGATAAAGGCCACAACACTGATGTGGCCTAAAAGCCGCCTCACACGCTAGGATGTAGGTGAACAATATCAATTCCTATGTCACTTGACTGTGATCCTTCCGACATTGTTGGTGAGCTGTCACACACAAGGATATCTTTAACGATCCTAACTTTGGCAACGTGCCAGCGATGTGGAGAAGAATGTATGAACGATGTTAAATAGCGGCAGGAATAGGAGAAATATGAACCATATCGTTCAAAAAGGTGTCACACTGAACGATGTTGCTGCTTCACAGATCCTTAATTGGATGACGAACGATAGATTTGAGATCAGGATCTCATTTTTTGGCTGAACGATCCAACGATTTTTCCTTCCTACATCGTTCGTTTACCCGCAACGACGCACTAACGATATCGCTTGAACAATCACAAATCCGTGACGTTTCAACGATATCATTAACTAGCTGTGAGCCTGATTCAAAAGAATCGGGAGTCTAGAATCTGGAGAGAGAGAGGGAGAGAGGGAGAGAGAGAGGGAGAGGAGAGGTAGAGAGAGAGGGAGAGAGAGAGAGGGAGAGAGAGAGGGAGAGAGAGGAGAGAGAGAGAGAGAGAGAGAGAGAATAGATAAATAGATATAGATATGGATAGATAGATAGATAGATAGATAAATAGATAGATATAGATAGATAGATAGATAGATAGATAGATATAGATACATAGATAGATAGATAGATAGATAGATAGATAGATATAGATAGATAGATAGAAATAGATACATAGATAGATAGATAGATAGATAGATAGATAGATAGATATAGATAGATAGAGATAGATAGATAGATATAGATACATAGATACATAGATAGATAGATAGATAGATATAGATACATAGATAGATAGATAGATAGATAGATATAGATAAATAGAGATAGATAGATAGATATAGATAGATAGATAGAAATAGATAGATAGATAGATAGATATAGATACATAGATAGATAGATAGATAGATAGATAGATAGAAATAGATACATAGATAGATAGATAGATAGATAGATAGATAGATACATAGATAGATAGATAGATATAGATATATATATAGATAGATAGATAGATAGATAGATAGATAGATAGATAGATAGATAGATATAGATACATAGACAGATAGATAGATAGATATAGATACATAGATAGATAGATAGATAGATAGATAGATAGATAGATAGATAGATAGATATAGATACATAGATAGATAGATAGATAGATAGATAGAAATAGATACATAGATAGAGATAGATAGATAGATAGATAGATAGATAGATAGATAGATATAGGTATAGATATATATATAGATAGACTAGCTGTGAGCCCGATGCAAATGCATCGGGTGTCTAGAATATTTTTTATTTTTTTTTAACATTTTCAAATAATCCCCATAGAAAGTATAGGGGGACTTGCGGCAGGTGCGGCAAGTGCGGTTTTGCACTTGCGGCAGGTGCGGCCGCTAAATAAACCACGGCTGACCGCGGTTTTTTTTCGCGGCCGCACCTGCCGCAAGTGCAAAACCGCACTTGCCGCACCTGCCGCAAGTCCCCCTATACTTTCTATGGGGATTATTTGAAAATGTTATGATTAGCACTGTATGGTGCCTCAGTGGTTAGCACTGTATATGGTGGCTCAGTGGTTAGCACTGTATGCTGGCTCAGTGGTTAGCACTGTACAGTGGCTCAGTGGTTAGCACTGTAAGGTGGCTCAGTGGTTAGCACTGTACGGTGGCTCAGTGGTTAGCACTGTATGGTGGATCAATGTTTAGCACTGCACGGTGGCTCAGTAGTTAGGACAGTATGGTGGCTCAGTGGTTAGCATTGTACGGTGGCTTAGTGGTTAGCACAGTATGGTGTTTCAGTGGTTAGCACAGCGCGGTGGCTCAGTGGTTAGCACTGCGTGGTGGCTTAGTGTTTAGCAAAGTATGGGTGACTCAGTGGTTAGCACAGTATACGGCCGCTCAGTGGTTAGCACTATATGGAGGCAGAGTGCTTAACTTTGTATGGAGGCTCATTGGTTAGCACAGTATGGTGGGTCAGTGGTTAGCACTGTATAAGGTGGCTCAGTGGTTAGCACTGTATAAGGTGGCTCAGTGGTTAGCACTGTATAAGGTGGCTGAGTGATTAGCACTGTATGGTGGCTGAGTGTTTAACATTGTATACGGTGAGTCAGTGGTTAGCACTTTATGGTGGCTCAGTGGTTAGCACTGTATGCTGGCTCAGTGGTTAGCACTGTACAGTGGCTCAGTGGTTAGCACTGTAAGGTGGCTCAGTGGTTAGCACTGTACGGTGGCTCAGTGGTTAGCACTGTATGGTGGCTCAATGTTTAGCACTGCACGGTGGCTCAGTAGTTAGGACAGTATGGTGGCTCAGTGGTTAGCATTGTACGGTGGCTTAGTGGTTAGCACAGTATGGTGGTTCAGTGGTTAGCACTGTATAAGGTGGCTGAGTGATTAGCACTGTATGGCGGCTGAGTGTTTAAGACTGTATACGGTGAGTCAGTGGTTAGCACTTTATGGTGGCTCAGTGTTTAGCACTGTACAGTGGCTCAGTGGTTAGCACTGTACGGTGGCTCAGTGTTTAGCACTGTACGATGGCTCAGTGGTTAGCACTGTACGATGGCTCAGTGGTTAGCACTGTACAGTGACTCAGTGGTTAGCACTGTACGGTGGCTCAGTGGTTAGCACTGTACGGTGGCTCAGTGGTTAGCACTGTACGGGGGCTCAGTGGTTAGCACTGTATGGTGGCTCAGTGGTTAGCACTGTACGGTGGCTCAGTGGTTAGCACTGTATATGGTGGCTCAGTGGTCAGCACTGTACGGTGGCTCAGTGGTCAGCACTGTACGGTGGCTCAGTGGTCAGCACTGCACGGTGGCTCAGTGGTCAGCACTGTACAGTGGCTCAGTGGTTAGCAGTGTGTATGGTGGCTCAGTGGTTAGCACTGTATATGGTGGCTCAGTGGTCAGCACTCTACAGTGGCTCAGTGGTCAGCACTGTACGGTGGCTCAGTGGTCAGCACTGTACGGTGGCTCTGTGGTCAGCACTGTACGGTGGCTCAGTGGTCAACACTGTACGGTGGCTCAGTGGTCAGCACTGTACGGTGGCTCAGTGGTCAGCACTACACGGTGGCTCAGTGGTCAGCACTGTTCGGTGGCTCAGTGGTCAGCGGAGGACGGAGGGCAGAGTGGTCAGCGGAGGACGGAGGGCAGAGTGGTGAGCAGAGGACGGAGGGCAGAGTTTATCAGCGGAGGACGGAAGGCAGAGTGGTCAGCAGAGAACGGGGGGGGGGGGCAGAGTGGTCAGCGGAGGCCGAAGGGGGGGCAGAGTGGTCAGCGGAGATCAAGGGGGACAGAGTGGTCAGCAGAGGCGGGGGGGAGGGGGGGCAGAGTGGTCAGTGGAGGCCAGGGGGGGCAGAGTGGCGGCGAAATACTTACTTCCATCGCCATCTTGCATGTCGCCACTGTGAACAGGGCGAAACCAAGATGGAGGCCGGGAACTCTCGTGATACTTCCCGGCCGCCATCTTGGTTTCAATATGTACGGGGCGGCGACATAGAAGATAGCGGGCGGAAGATGGAGGACAGAGGAAGATGCAGGAAGACGTAGGCGGGTGCGATCTGGTGGTAAGTATGATAGAGGCACAGAGGCATCCGGCAACGGCTCGCAATGGCCTCACGGCCATTGCTCGCGCATTGCTACGGCTCGCAATGGCCGCTACGCGGCCACTGCTTTGTGTGTGGCGTGGCTGCCTTGCGGCAGCCACGTCCACGACAACGGAAGTTGACCCGAAAATGCCGGAAGTGCGCTAAGGCAATTATAAATTAGATTTATAGTGGCTCAGTAGTTAGCACTGTACGGTGGCTCAGTGGTTAGCACTGTACGGTGGCTCAGTGGTTAGCACTGTATATGGTGGCTCAGTGGTTAGCACTGTACAGTGTCTCAGTGGTCAGCACTGTACGGTGGCTCAGTGGTCAGCACTGCACGGTGGCTCAGTGGTCAGCACTGTACAGTGGCTCAGTGGTTAGCACAGTATATGGTGGCTCAGTGGTTAGCACTGTATATGGTGGATCAGTGGTCAGCACTCTACGATGGCTCAGTGGTCAGCACTGTACGGTGGCTGTGGTCAGCACTGTACAGTGGCTCAGTGGTTAGCACTGTATATGGTGGCTCAGTGTTTAGCACTGTATATGGTGGCTCAGTGGTTAGCACTGTATATGGTGGCTCAGTGGTCAGCACTGTACGGTGGCTCAGTGGTCAGCACTGTACGGTGGCTCAGTGGTCAGCACTGTACGGTGGCTCAGTGGTCAGCACTGTACGGTGGCTCAGTGGCCAGCACTGTACGGTGGCTCAGTGGTCAGCACTGTACGGTGGCTCAGTGGTCAGCACTGTACGGTGGCTCAGTGGTCAGCACTGTACGGTGGCTCAGTGGTCAGCACTGTACGGTGGCTCAGTGGTCAGCACTGTACGGTGGCTCAGTGGTCAGCACTGTACGGTGGTTCAGTGGTCAGCACTGTACGGTGGCTCAGTGGTCAGCACTGTACGGTGGCTCAGTGGTCAGCACTGTACGGTGGCTCAGTGGTCAGCACTGTACGGTGGTTCAGTGGTCAGCACTGTACGGTGGCTCAGTGGTCAGCACTGTACGGTGGCTCAGTGGTCAGCACTGTACGGTGGCTCAGTGGTCAGCACTGTACGGTGGCTCAGTGGTCAGCACTGTACGGTGGCTCAGTGGTCAGCACTGCACGGTGGCTCAGTGGTCAGCACTGCACGGTGGCTCAGTGGTCAGCGGAGGACGGAGGGCAGAATGGTCAGCGAAGGACGGAGGGCAGAGTTTATCAGTGGAGGACGGAAGGCAGAGTGGTCAGCAGAGAACGGGGGGGCAGAGTGGTCAGCGTAGGCCCAAGGGGGGGCCAGAGTGGTCAGCGGAGGCTGGGGGGGCAGGGTGATCAGCGGAGGCTGAGGGGGCAGAGTGGTCAGTGGAGGGAAGGGGGGGCAGAGTGGTCAGTGGAGGGAAGGGGGGGCAGAGTGGTCAGCGGCAGCCAGGGGGGCAAAGTGGCCAACGGAGATCAAGGGGGACAGAGTGGTCAGCAGAGGCCGGGGGGCAGAGTGGTCAGTGGAGGCCGAGGGGGGCAGAGTGGCGGCGAAATACTTACTTCCATTGCCAGCATCCTCTCCATCACCTCAGTATAAGGTCCCTGGGCCGGTGCCAGCACTGCAGAGAGTAGCGGACGCTGTGAAGTATGGAGGATGCGGTCTGTGCTTTCTCCCAGCTGCTTCCTCATCAGTGAGCAGGACGGTGTGCACAGCTCAGGATGGCTCCTGCTCTCGGGGTGCTCTGGGTGCCGGCACCTCCTGTTCCCTTCCTCCTCCCTCTCTGGCGCAGAGACTGGAGACTGAGTCCAGTCAGAGGCCGCAGGTTCCCACAGCGGGGCTCTGTGAGTCCGGGCAGAGTTCCCAGCCTCACCGGAGACAGTGACCGGGAGCCGGGCCTGCACCCGCCGCCTCACACAGGAGCCTGGAGAGTACAGCGCCTCGTCCGTCCTCCGCCACCGGGAGCAGAGCGCCTCGTCCCCGTCCTCCGCCCCCGGGACATGGGGGCGCCGCTCTCCCAGCTGCTGCTGCTCCTCACTCTGCCCTCCGGGTGGTGACCGCCGCCTCCGCTCCGGTCCTGAGGGGTATACTGGGAAATGGGGGCGCCCCTCTCCCGGCTGCTGCTGCTCCTCACTCTGCCCTCCGGGTGGTGACCGCCACCTCCGCTCCGGTCCTGAGGGGTATACTGGGAAATGGGGCGCCGCTCTCCCGGCTGCTGCTGCTCCTCACTCTGCCCTCCGGGTGGTGACCGCCGTCCTGAGGGGTATACTGGGAAATGGGGAATGTGTGCTCCTACTCAGGCTGCGCGAGCAATGGCCTCGCAGCCATTGCTCGCGCAGGCCAGCGACTCGCATTGGCCGCTACGCGGCCAATGCTTCGCCATGGTGACGTCACATAGTGACAAAGCCACGGCGTGCCGGGGTCCGACACAAACGTGCCTTCGGCAATTATATATTAGATAACAAGAAAAAAACTGCACAGCACTCAAAGACAAATGTGAACTGGTGCTAGCAAAGCTGCAGGGTTATATAATATGAAAAAGATCCTTGCAGCACATAGCTACTACCAATGATGTACATAAGCTACTAGCTATATATATTTGAGGAAAAAGTTTAAAAACTTACGTTTTTTTCAAAAAACTCAAAAATCTCCAATTTTTTATTTAATTCTGAAGTTCTTGGTACATACATTGGCCAATGTCTGTTTGCTCATCAACTGCGACAAAGTGACTTCAGGTCTGATGAGTCCTATCTGACATCCCTGCCCTCCTTGTCCACCCCCCCACTTTTCAGTGGGCAGACACCATCTAGACCCTCCATCACCTGTAGGTAACGAGGGTGCCGGGGCGGGAGACTCGCAATGGCCGCTTTTGCGGCCATTGCGAGTGAGTCGCGTGCGCGAACAAAGCCACGAACAAAGCCACGGAAGTAGCGCCGTGTGCGACGAAAGTCGCTACGGCAATTATATAATAGATGATATCCTAGCGTTTGAAATGGCCTTTAGCCTAACAGAGGAAAGGACTGGCCATGTAAAGTTAATGCTGGACTTGTTTGAAAGAGTGTATATTATATACATGTGCATACAAACAGTTTGGAGAGTGAAGTCCTGCTGACAAATTCCCTTTTATTTTCCTTCAACTCCACCACCATATTATACAATTTACAATGGCATTAATGACCTATCTTTTGGATTTAGAGATACCTCATTATTTAGCTTCTCTCTCCAGTTTTCTACACCAGACAAACTCTTTAAATAACTGAAACAAAAATCTAATTCTATGTAGATCTTTCCATTTCTTTAATATTAAATCTTGACATGAACGAATCTTTAAAAGTAAGATTCTTAAATGTTTCTCAAAAATACAAATAACATTGATGTGCCTCATTGGCTATAATTCGTCAAATTAATTCTACACTCTCTTATTCAAAGATAATAAATATTCAATGACAAGGAATACATGAAGCGGTATAAACAATATATAGGGCACTTTACAGTATATATGTTTGATGGTTTCATCTCTTATTTAGTTGTTTTTTTTGGGGGGGAGGTAATTACAAAAGTGGCAATGAAGTAATTTGTGACGATATACTATATATCTTAATTTTTAGAAAGTTGTTAAAAGGGTTTTTTTAATGTAATTTTTCAATAAAATGCTATACAGTACTATGAACAATACTGACATGAAGAATTAAAGCAGATTTTGTGTAAAGACACCAGAGGGAGCTATGTCCCTGTGTATGGTTTGTAGCCTATAGTCAATTTTACTTTTGCATTTTAAAGTACATAAAAATAAGGCACAACCATTTCATTAAGTAATTAAGTGATACTGATATCATATTATGAAATATGTGAAAAAATATTACAATAAAACTTGTTCAATCCTTTAGCAACATTTTTTCTCAGCACTTTTTTTCACATCCCTTTTCACAAAATCTATTTTCTTAACATTTTGCTGATTATATAAAAGCTATTATTTGATTTCATGGATCTTTTAGAAAATTACATCCTTGCTTAATTAGACTTGCGTTTAACTCGATTAAAAAAAGTATTATGCAAATCACATCATTATATTTTTTTCGATTAATAAATATTATTGCATTTCTGAGCTGTCTTTCAAGAATAATCCCCAATCATTTAAATTAAATGTAATTTTACACACACAGGGCTTTTTCACTTAAACAAGTAATTCATAGTATATTAAACCATTGACAACTGGATAGTGCTATAAGCATTATTACTCAGACCCTTGCATAGATTTCATGCAAAGATATCAGCTGGGTGAAAGGCTCTTGCAGGTTGATGTCACCAACACTGTTCAAAGAGGAGTGGACAGTAAATATAGTTCATCTCTAATAAATTGGAACAATTCTGCTGGACTATGAGTTAATCTTGCAGACCAAACCATAAAAAGCTCCTCTGTTCTGTCTTCTAGATCTTAAGATAGACAATTTCACATTTTGTTAGCACTACACAAACCAGCAATCTGATTGAGGATGTTAACACTTTGGATTGCGCTGTCGATCACTGACAGCATGATCCAGAGCCCCTCGGCGGGGATCTCACTGCTCCCTGCCATGATCAGAGGTCCCATGAAGCAATCACAATACCGACTTCTTTCTGTACCACTGCTTGAAGAAGTTGTCTTCCAGAAACTGGCAGTAGGTTCGGGAGTTGAGCTTCACTCCATTCTCAACCCGAAAAGGTCCCACAAGTTCATCTTTGATTATACCAGCCCATACCAGTACCCCACCTCCACCTTTCTTGCGTCAGAGTCGGAGTGGAGCTCTCTGCCCTTTACTGATCCAGCCTCTGGCCCATCCATCTGGCACATTAAGACTCACTCTCATTTCATCAGTCCATAAAACCTTTGAAAAATCAGTCTTAAGATATTTCTTGTACCAGTCTAGACGTTTTCTCTTATGTTTCTTGTTCAAAGGTGGTCGTTTTTTAGCCCTCTTTACCTTGGCCATGTCCCTGAGTATAGGACACATTGTGCTTTTTGATACTCCAGTAACGTTTCAGCTCTGGAATATTGCAAAACTGGTGGCAAATGGCATCTTGGCAGCTTTACTCTTTATTTTCCTCAATTCATGGGCAGTTATGTGTTGCGCCTTTTTTGTCCAACACACTTCTTGCGACCCTGTTGGCTATTTGCCATGAAACGCTTGATTGTTCGGTAATTACGCTTCAAAGGTTTGGCAATTTCAAGACTGCTGCATCCCTCTGCAAGACATCTCAAAATTTTGGACTTTTCAGAGCCCGTCAAATCTCTCTTCTGACCCATTTTGCCAAAGGAAAGGCATTTGCCTAATAATTAAGCACACCTTATATAGGGTGTTGATGTCATTACACCACACCCCTCCTCATTACAGAGAAGTACATCACCTGATTTACTTAATTGGTAGTTGGCTCTCAAGCCTACACAGCGTGGAGTAGGACAGCATGTATAAAAAGTATCATGTGATCAAAATACTCATTTGCCTAATAATTCTGCACACAGTGTAAAACTATTGAAAAATAGAAAATATACACACATTTGCTATTGTAACGTTCAAAAATGCCCGATCTATCAAAATATAAAATCAATGAATCAGATCTGTAAACTGCGTAACAGAAAGAAAAACAAACGCCAAAATGTTTTTTTGGTCGCCGCAACATTGCAATAAAATGTAATAACAGGCCTACAAAACATCACATCTACACATAAATGATATCACTAGAACCGTGAGCTCAAGCCTAAAAAAATAAGCCACCACACATCCCAGAATTCACTTAGGTATGTTTGCAGCTTTTTCCTCAACTCTACCCAAAAGTGTTTGATTGGGTTAAGGCCTAGGAACTGTGGAGACCAATGCAGCACCTCTACTCCGATATTAACCATTTCTTTGCCAATCTTGACATAAGCTTTGTTTCATTGTCCTTCTGGAACACTATGTTGTCCTTTTTATACAAATAGTACTTGAGTGAATGAATGAATGAATGAATGAATGAATAAATGAAGTAACTCATCTTATAATATACTCACATGTAGATCAGCATTGAGACCACCATGGATTTTTGCAAAGTATCTAATATCTTTGGCTGTGAAACAACCTCATATCATCAAGCTTGCTCCACTGTACAGTTCCTTAAATGTCTCCACCCCTCTTAGCCACTTTTTCTCTTGTTTTTTTCTAGACTCATAGAATAGATTTTATGTAGCCTAGTCTATTGACTTTAGTCACATAACTAAAAAGCACCCATTGCTAAGGTTCTTCACCTTTTAAGTAGCATGTCGCATAGGGCTTGCATGAACGTTATGTGATCTTAGTATTACAAAGCATACAAGTCACTTTTACTGCCATGTTTATTGTGCCAGAACTGATAGACCTATGAGCAAATTTGTTGACTCTGAAATTTAGCCTTGACATCAACCTCATGGCTTTTGAATGGATGGACTTGTATTTTAGTCTTCAACATGTCATAGAACTCACAGGATGCAATCTGACAATTTTGTTGGCCGAGAGACCAATATAGGAGAACGGTATGATAATGTTTCTCTTTTTATAGGAAATCTTCTTCATGGTGGCTCTTTGAGCTGAACCAGTGACATTTTGCTTTGAAATACACTGATCTATTAAGGAATGTGAGAACAGTTTGTAATTTGTAGTACACGAGAGAAAAAAGATTTTTTACACACCAGGAGCAAAACAGTAACAAGGCAGTGGCATGACAATAATCTGCATAACTAATCATATGTTAAACAGTTTCAAGACAAATTTATGGGTGAGAAAGTCAAAATGCCAAGATGATTGTCTATAAAATGAAGATAGCATCTGTCTGAAATCTGTAATAGATGTTGAGAAGTAAATCCTAAAAGTCAAAAGTTCAAAATTATTGTGACCCGTAAACATTAAAGGGAACATTTAATGTATAAAAACACTATTAACCTGCAGATATTGGGTTAATCTGCAGGTTAATAGCATTTTGAACTTGCCTGGTGCTCACATTATAGCCCTGCTGCTGTAAGAAAATAAACGTTATTCTTTTCAGCTGCATTCAGCTTCTAATCATACAAATGGTGCCAATGCGGGTTTAGTGACTGTTCAGTAGACAGTGAGCAGCAGCTGTAATTGCGTCTCCCACACTGTCACCTCTAATGCAGAGCACTAATGTTGTAACCTCTGCAAGTCAGTGCGGGGAGATGTGTTTACAGCTGCCGCTCACTATACACTGAGTGGTGACTGAACACAAGCTGGTGCCACCCTATATTTGGAAGCTAATGGCAGAGGGGATGTTTGTGCAGGCATCGGGCAGGTTGGGAATATGTGTAGGTTAAAACAATTTTTTAATATAATAATTTACCGTTAAATATAAATTATTTTAAACCCTACTTGGGTCTATATTATATTTGCGAAGACTCTGCAAATTGTAGAAATTATAGCAATGGCTAGCTTTAATACATACGGTTTACAGTCCATTAAAGGTACTTCATGTTTCCAGATCATTTAAGACCTCATTAAAGGTCAGGTACAAGTCACATTAGAACTTCAGGATATAAGTAGGCAAATTGTCACTTTAGTGAAGAAGTAGATGAACTCTAGGATATAAATGAAGATGCAAACAGATGTTTAGATCATAGTGTAGAAGTTAAGGATATACAAGCTCAAATTTTAACTTTTACTTTGGCATCCTAGAAGCTTTTTCTCATCTGTGAATCTAACACACCTAATTAATTGTACTCATTTGGTTGTATGGTTTTAAAGAATAAGATTAAAAACAAGAATAAAAACTAAAAAAAAATCAGAGGTGAAATACCTTAAAATTTAAAGCATAACCATCATTTTCATTTTTAGTCCATAAATCAATGCACATGTAAAATATATTATCAGACGAATTTGCTTCTTTCCCATTACTGAGATAGAAATGGCAGTTGTTGCTGATGAGATTCTATGATGGATGGCACAAGGGAGGAACTTAGTTAGAGCTCCTCCCCTCCTCAGTCTTCAATCTATATAGAATCTCATCAGTAACAGCTGCCATCTCCTATCTCAGTAATGGGAAAGTCTTCACTGAATAGAAATTTTGTCTCAGAACTGAGAATTTTTGTAATGATGAATCCATTCTGGCAGAAAAAAAGGACCAAATATGTCTGAGAAGATATATTAAAAGTTTGCTATTGATTTATTAAATATCAAATTCAGTTCTGGGACTAACATACTCAAAGCCAGCCCAAAATCCACAGATCTTCCAAGAAGTATTATTTTCAGAAAAGTTAGCTCTAAAATTAAAAATAATAGTCTCATTAGAGAGATACTGTCAGTCTTTGAATTAGAATCGAGAAACAATTGACTAGAAAGTGCAGGTCCACTGTCAGTGAGGTCTATCATACGCTGAAATAGCAGCACCCTAATAAAATGCTTTTTTTAGTCTACCCACATCTCAAAACAAAGAGGGCATTTTAATACCCCTTTGTCTTAATTCTGTCACTAAATCAAAATCCTGAAACCAAGGCTGTGTGTCAAACAAAGTATGTGTATTAGATTGTGACATGAGCACACCATATTTTTTTTCATTTTAAGACAAAACTAAATCTCCACAAAATGTTTTACAATAATACCATGTTCCTTTCAATGCCTATACTTAGAAAACAACATAAGATTCTACGTTGTTATAACATTATACATATGTTTTAGGTATTGATTAGGCATTTGAATATTCCAAGTTTGTGATCATACACTGCAGAACCTTACCGTTAGTTGTGACTGAATATTTAGGCTGTGTTCCTGCCTCCTGTAATGTCTTGTTTCATGTTTTTTTTTCAACATAGAATTACCGTATATACTCGTGTATAAGCCGAGTTTTTCAGCCCAAAAATTGGGCTGAAAAGTCCCCCCCTCGGCTTATACACGAGTCACTCGGTATGCTGTGGGGGGGGGGGCTGCACTGGTGGCTGGAGGAAGCAGGAGGGGGCCGCGGTGACCGCAGGCGGTCATGTGGGGCGCCTCATTAGTGCAATGAATATGCACGGCATCCCCCCTTCCATCAGCGGCGGGGGGATGCCGTGCATATTGCACTACACAGGCCCCCACCAGTAACACACAGCCCCCCTCCTTAGTATGTCCCCCCCAGGCTGCGGCACCTGTTAAAATAACAAACTTTAATACATCACCTTCCGGCGCAGCTCCTCCGCTCCTCCGGTCCCGGCTTCTTCTTCTTGCTTCCGGTGTCATGTGACCGGGCGCAGGAGATGACGTCATTTCCTGCGTGCGGTCACAGAAGCCGGCACAAGAAGGAAGAAGAAGCCGGGACCGGAGGAGCGGAGGAGCTGCGCCGGAAGGTGATGTATTAAAGTTTGTTATTTTAACAGGTGCCGCAGCCTGGGGGGGGACATACTAAGGAGGGGGGGCTGTGTGTTACTGGTGGGGGTCAGTATACCACCACTGGGGGGCCTGTATACTACCACTGGGGCTGTATATACCTCTGGGGCTACTGTATACTACCACTGGGGCTGTATATACCTCTGGGGCTACTGTATACTACCACTGGGGCTGTATATACCTCTGGGGCTGCTGGATACTACCACTGGTGCTGTATATACCTCTGGGGCTGCTGTATACTACCACTGGGGCTGTATATACCTCTGGGGCTGCTGGATACTACCACTGGGGCTGTATATACCTCTGGGGCTGCTGTATACTACCACTGCGGCTGTATATACCACTGGGGCTGTATACTACCTCTAGGGCTGCTGTATACTACCTCTGGGGCTGCTGTATACTACCTCTGGGGCTGCTGTATACTACCACTGGGGCTGCTGTATATACCTTTGGGGCTGCTGTATACTACCACTGGGGCTGCTGTATACTACCTCTGGGGATGCTGTATACTACCACTGGGGCTGCTGAATATACCTCTGGGGCTGCTATATACTAACTACTGGAGCTGCTGCTGTATATACCACTGGGGCTGCTGCTGTATACTACCACTGGGGCTGCTGTATATACCTCTGGGGCTGCTGTATACCACACTGCTGGGGGCTGTATACCTGTGCTGGGGTCCACCCTCGGCTTATACACGAGTCAATAGGTTTTCCCAGGTTTTGGGGGCAAAAGTAGGGGGGTCGGCTTATACACGGGTCGGCTTATACACGAGTATATATGGTAATCTACAAACAAATTAGTACAGTAAGTTAAGACATTTAACTGTGAAGGTCTTTCTAGAGCACCTGTATAAAATGTCAAGTTGGAGACAAAAGCTCTTCACAAACTCTTCACACAGATATTACGGGCAGGAGGTTGGTGCCATAGGACTTTTGACTGTGAACCCTACCTAGCAGTTCAGAGTCAGTGTTTAGTCCAACTATTCAATGTAAAAAAGCAAGAAAATATATTGTGAATATCAGAATTTCCATTCCCTCAATGTTATTTGTTTCAATTCTATCCCATAGTCTTCTAACCCACAGACACCAGAAGTCTAAGAAACATACTATGCCAGAACAACTTTATTCAGTTCATTTATTAGAAAGAACTGTCAGCTATTATTCTTGGATAACATGATGCCAGGTATATGGAGAACACGATTTTAAAGCCAAGCAGAATAGCTTGCATTCTGAGCCATTGTAATGTGGGGAGCCCACTGAGCAAGGGCAAGTATTGATTTAGGAATCAGACAAGGGGCAAGGAGCTCAAACCCAAGCCCTTCCCACAAAGAGGTAACTGAAAATTAAGAAAGTTGTTGTCACTGTTGAGGGGGAAGTGATGGCATAATTAATTATTAATATGACACATAAATGTATATCTCTCTTTGTGGGCATGTATGTGTATATATCTATATTTATGCCCACATTGGTGGAATAGGCCATAATATCCCTTATAACATTGACCAATTCAGCTGTATCTGATGGAAATTGTTCATCTTCTGACATGGTTAATTACCATATCAGAAGATGTCCATTCTTGCATTTTAATGTGGGAAGCTATCAGATAAGACTCTTAATTTAAATATCAAAGATCTACAGGCTGCTGCCACAAAGGGTTATTCTCACCCCTTCTTCTAACAGTTCACAGCAGCCAAGATGTCTGGGGTGATAGGTAGACATGACTATTCCCATTGTTTGCCAATCTATAGTGGCAGGAGATACCTCATTTCAATATAGTGCATGGTGAGCGTGCACCCTTACAACCCTGTCAGAAGTGCACGGATGAGGAGGTGTGTCCGTCACGTGCACAGCTGAGGGACAGGTTAAAATGGACTGAGACACAAGAGCTCGCTCTCTTTTCTACCTGGACGCACGATGAAATAGAACATCACCTTCTGGCATAAGTATCATCCTATAACTCTATCACTCTCTCTCTCTCTCTCTCTCTCTCTCTCTCTCTCTCCCTCTCTCTCTCTCTCTTATAATCAACCCTTGAATTGCTATCTATCTTCTATAGGGATAGTTAGATCATTAATATAGTGTGCCTGTTGTATATTTAGGTAACGTGGGTATTAGTAACGCTGGGGGTTTTACATCATTGTAACAGTAATTGATTGTGTCTTAGTTATCGTGCTATCTAGAAATCTATATATTATTGTTGTAGACTTTTTGGGTGTGTTTAATAAATATTCATTTATTAGAACAGACTTGTTTTCATTAAGTAGTCGGTATATACATATATATATATAGTTAATCAGCATAGGAACAGAAAGGGGTAAGAAAGGGAAGATTCTGGATATCGGGGATTGTAGTCATAACCGACAATAATAACCGATAAACAGAACCAGCCCTACAACAAATTGGCGAGCCTAGGCCCACTGTTTGAGGTTGTTCTAGTGTCTTTTGTACTGAAAACCTGTGGTCATCATCTGGAGCGGATCAGGCCAGAGGAACGTGGACACAGATAACAGGAGGCACGGTGAAGTGATCCGTTATTCTGTACGTTCAGTGCCCTGATAGCTCAGACGGTGACACAGTTTTCAGTCTTAGTAAGACACAGGACACAGTCCTCATCAGAGAACCTTTTTCTGATTTTAATGATTTTTTCTGATTCCTTTACACGATTCACACGTCTATCGGCGAGGCAGATCATCACGTCACTTCGTTCAAACACCATCAACGTTTGGTTCATCTGAGGAGTCCAGCTGGTCGGGAAAGAAGGCGTTCCGGAGCAAAGGACCTTTTTCCAAGCAGCACAAGAGGGACGAAGGAACAGACTGCACCAAGCACCATGGCCTCTGAACAGGTGAGTATGAACTTCTCCACCCTTAAACACCTGTGTAGAAATAGCACGTTTAACCCAATACTGCCCACCGCATATAAGTCCACAGAGATGCTCTGGTCAACTTTACTGGACCAGGCATACGCACACGATAGAGTTTGTATTAGTAAAAGTGTTTTCCACAAAACTAAGAAACGTCTCCAAATGCTGGCAAAATTAGTATATACTTTTGAGGACAGCATTTGCAGGCCGGAGCATGTGGAAACACTTGCTACCACAAGAAAGGCAGACAAAGTTTCCACATCGGATAACCTACACTGCCATTGTTGTGTGGAAAGCATAAAACGTATACACACTCTAGAAACTGAGCTAGAAGAAAGGGCCCAGTGTACAGCCGACAGAGGCCGGGAAATCTGTGTGTTAGAATCTAGGATATCAGAGAAAGAAACCTATTATTCTGACATGGATAGAGAGCTCCTCAGTCTGTATACTGAGATAAATCAGTTCAAGAGTAGAGTTGCATCCATGGATGCACTAGTGAGCACACTTAGAGAGGATCTGGCTGCAAAGTCGCAAACGATTGTGAATTTGCAACAGGTCATCTCTAATCTGTCACGGCCTGGTACAAATAGCATGGTGCCTTTGCCCACGAAACAGGTTTGTGTTTGGGGTACTGCACAGGATGGGGAGACCGCGGCAACAGGGTCCACGTCTCCCATGGATCAGAGATCCGGAGCTATAGAGTCCAGGGGACAGGTGGAACGGTCGCTACATTTCACTCAAACACCAAGGGAGTATACACGTAGCGACTGCTTCCAGGGTCAGGACGAGAGTTGGGGTTATGGAGGTAGGTGGGAAAGGGATCACACCACTTCCAATCCGCCAAATCGTTCAGTAAGGTCAGATGAATTTTATCCTAACCGTAACAGTATGGAAAGGATAAAATTTCTGTTACGGATCTGCAAGGAGATCCCAAAATTGATCCCAGTCTAGATGCGTTTACTGCATGTGATATCTTTGAAGGTCACTGCAATAAATATTCTGTGGCTCCAGAACTTCGAATGGAGCTATTCAAGTTGTGGTTGCCTACACACCTCAATCAGAGGTATGAGGCAATGGGGAGCACGGAACCCAGTAATGGACAGTTTCATGATAAGGAAGAACGCCTTTCCTTACTAATCACACTGGCAACGGGCCACGGGGACGTGACTCCAGAAATCCTGATGAAATTCAGACCAACTATACACGATGAACCTTTATCGCTGTGTAGTCGGTTTGAAGCTATGTACAGGAAGGTCACTATGGATCAAGGTATCGGTTTTCCACAAGGCATGATCCGCATGTTTGTGGAAAAATTCCCATACCTTGATACTGCAATTAGGTTGAGTGCAGCGAGAGAACCATCGCTCACTGATGCGGCCATGATTATTGAGCAGTGTAGACAAGATCTACTGCACAATAAAAAGTCGGTTAAGGTTAGGGAGCATGTGCCTGTACACGTTAGATCACAAGATGAACGTGTGCGCCATGCTAGAAAGAAGTCAGCTGTTCGCCCCTCGGCCCCACCATTTGAGAGGACAGGGAGCATTCAATGCTTTCTATGTTTGCAATTTGGGCACATGAAGAAAAATTGTCCTCAGTGGGTACGGAGCCGAAACAGCCCTGAAAAATCTGGCAATAATAATGGTTTCAAGATGAAACCTAATTATGCCAGAACAGTGGGGGAAAGGCTGATGGGTCTCGGGGATATTTACAAGAGCAGACACCAAAATGTGTTGCCACTGTAAATGCCCCAGTTGATAGTTCAGGGGTTGTGGAATCTACTGATTCCACAACTAGAACTACGGTTGAGGATCTCCAAATTGCAGTATGTACCTCTCAGGTGCCTACTGGAAATCTTGTCAACATCGATTGACAATTAGGGATCCCTAAAGAGCTGGCTCCAGTATGTCCTGTCATACTGGATTCTTCAGGGAGGCCCCACATAAAAGCCAGAATTAAAGATCAGGACACACAAATTATGCTTGATACTGGTGCGGAAATCTCCATTACAAATATCAAACATGAGCTGCATCCAAACAGCCCTCAGTGTGTGGTGATCGGATTTGATCACCAACAAGGGGGGGTGAAGGCCCACAGAATTGAGGAAGTGATTGTCCAGATTGCCAAACACTTAACCCTCAAGATCCCAATGTGGTATTACCCTGGTTCTGACAACATCATTGGAACTGATGTAATGACCCAAAATGGATGGATCCTGGATTTGGCAAACTGCATTGTGTGGAAGGGACCCAGACAATCCAAGGTGTGTGTCATACAACGCCAGTGTCTGGGACCACCTTTGCCAGCAATGGAGAATTCTACTGATATGCTCGAACACAAATGGCCAGAGGTCTCTCATAATATAGACCTTGAACCCATTGTGTACGAACATCCTGATCTGTGGGCCCAGGGTAAAAATGACTGTGGCAGATTGATTGGTGTCCAGGTGGACATACAGGGGCCAGACCCACCCCCTCAACGTCAATATCGCTTTCCACCGGAAGCGACACAGTCGATAGTCAACACTGTCCTGGAATTGGAGACCAAGGGTGTGGTCATAGAGGGGAATTCAAAGTGCAACAACCCTCTATGGCCTGTGAAGAAAAAGGACACTGATGCGTGGCGTCTCACCATAGACCTACGTGTCCTTAATAAGTACACTCCGATGTCTGCCCCCGTAGTTGCACAAACTCCTGACATAATGGCGAGGATTAGTGGCAAAAGCCGCATATTCTCGACCATTGATGTCGCCAATGGGTTCTTCTCTATTGAACTCACAGAAAACTGTAGGTACAAATTTGCTTTCACAGTGGGGAACAAACAGTACATGTTTAATGTGCTCCCCCAGGGGTTCCACAGTAGTCCTACGTATTTTCATCAGGCATTGGCGGCCGTACTGAGCGTGTTTTCTCGGCCGGAATGTCTCCTGCAATATGTAGATGACTTACTCCTGCACACAGAGACCATGGAAGAACACTTGATTCTGTTAAGGGAGCTCTTGGGACTCCTATCTAAATCTGGACTCAAGCTGAGTCCTCACAAGGCAAATTTGGCCAGAACAGAGGTGACTTTCCTTGGGGTGCAGGTCTCTTTTGGAGCCAAAGGAATTGTGGCGGCCCGAGTGGAAGCTATGGTCAAGTTACCTCAGCCTGGCACTCTACAGGACTTACGGAAGTTCCTGGGAGTGGCTAACTTCATGAGGGAATTCATAGAGGATTTTGCTGCCAAAGCGAAACCCCTTTATGAACTCCTCAGAGGAGAAGAACCCTCACTCCAGGGCTGGTCAGAAGCACAGGATGAGGCCTTTTCAACTCTGAAAAGAGACCTCTCCTCTGCACCTGTGTTAGCCACCCCCAACCCAGATGGAGAAATGGCCATCCAGGCACATGCTGGGACTGAGTCTATCTCTGTTGTCCTTCTACAGCAGATAGGACATGATAGCAGACCACTGGGATACTTTTCCCAACTCCTCTCGCCAGTCGAACGAGGGTTCGACGAATGTGCCAAACAACTGGCTGCCATACACTATGCCGTTAAAACCACTGAGCATATTGTAGGTTTCAGATCTCTGACTGTACAGACACCACATTCTCCTTTGGTTCTTTTACTCAGAGATACACTCCCTGGAGTCTCCCAACAGAGATTCGGGAAATGGATCATGGACCTCAGTGGCCGGAATCTGAAAGTGGACCACAAGGCAAAGTATGTTCTGTCCCAGTTGTTAAACATGACAGGGACCGAACATGACTGTGGTCAACCATCACTATCCAGTACACCACAAATATTCAGGACCGACAGACATCCAGAAGACAGGGTCATCTTTGTTGACGGCTCTCGTTTCTGTCTGGACGGCACGTATGTGTCCGGATTTGCAGTGCTGGATGAGACCACAGGCACCCAGAGTCTTGTCCGGCTGCCAGGTCACATGTCAGCACAACGGGCTGAACTGGAGGCTGTCAAGGAGGCTCTCCTCCTTCAACCTCCAGGGAATCGAACTATATATAGTGACAGTTCATATGTAGTTCGATCTCTCACCCTGTACCTGAACACATGGAAAAAACGAGGGTTTGTGGACAGCCAGAATAAACCTCTGGCCCACGTTACAGTCCTAAAGGAATTGTGGGATTGGGGCATGGCACATCCAGCGGAGGCAGCCATTATAAAAGTCCCAGCACATCAAAGAGGAGAACAGCCTTTGACCATAGGAAATAACAAGGCCGACGAACTGGCCAAGTTTGCAGCAGTGTCTGGTGTCCTTCGGGAACCAGGAACTGAGCAGATCCCTGCATTCCAGATTGCAGTGAGGCAAACCAAACTAAAAGATGGCCCTGTGTCATTTGAAGAGGAACAGGCAAAAGATCCCGTTCTACTGACACATATCGCAGCTCCACAGCATCCCTGGACAATATGTCAGGGAATTCTGTGTCATGATACTGGTACCCAACAACTTCCTCTACCAGTAGTCCCGCAACATCTACAGGCAGAACTGACGAGACTAAACCACCAACTGTTTGGGCACCTTGGTCGGGACAAGCTACTGTCCCTCCTGAAAGACAAATTATACTGGTCTGGAATGTCCAACACAGTAGAGGAAGTCACCCAGCAATGTCTGGTATGTGCTCAGGTCAACCCAAGAGCATCAGCCCTGAAGCCAGTGCTGCAGCGTGTTCCACCAGCAGAGGGTCCGTGGTCCGCAATCCAGATTGATTACATCGGACCATTACCAGCAGGAAGTCGTAACTGCCGTTACGCTCTGGTGGTGGTGGATGTTTTCTCCAAATGGGTAGAAGCCATCCCCACAGTCAATGATTCAGCTTCCACTACAGCCCGGGTTCTTTGGGAACAGGTTCTCTCACGATGGGGTTTTCCAAGAGTGATAGAATCAGACAGAGGGACACATTTCACGGGTAAGGTCATGAAAGCGCTTTGTGGACTTTTGGACGTAAAGCAAAGGTTCCATTTTGCCTATAACCGTAAGGCGGCTGGAATTGTGGAACGAATGAATCACACCCTCAAATCATGGCTTTCTAAAGCACTGCTGGAGAAGGGTTCCTCATGGGTAATATCCCTTCCGGCGGTACTAATGGTATCCGAGCAACAGAAGCTACCAGTACCGGTATCACACCATTTGAGCTGATGACTGGACGCAAAATGCCCCTGTGTCTACCCAACGAGCCCCAACTGTCTGAGCCCATGAAAAATGCCATTGCCAGAGACATGTTCCTGCAACAGGTTCAAATGAACCTAAAGGAACTGCTGCCTCATGCAGCTTTACGGTTGCACAAACCGTACCTACAGGGGGAGACACCATTGCCTTCTGTAGGGGAAAAGGTTATGGTAAAAATCTTTCGCCGATCCGGACCATGGGACGCAAACTGGGAAGGACCTTACCAGGTCCTTGAAGTAATGGGTGACACCATGCTAAGGGTACAGAGGCCGATGACAACAAAAAAGAGATCCTCTAGACGTCAGGAATCCTTTTGGATCCACATCGACCAAGCAAAGGCCACCCGAGCCTCACCAACTCAATCATAGTTGCACAAGTAGAGTTGAGTGAAAGGGGGGGGTTGATAGATCGAAGGTGGCTCCCTAAGTAACATTGTAAATATAGTATACATGAATCTACAATAACAGATATACACAAAACCACTATAATCATTCAACAGGTCACTGGACGCCAGGCCACAACGATATCAAGTGGCCAGAGAAGTAGGGAATACCTGAACAGGGTACACCTCCAGTTTGTGACGCTAGTGGTAAGCATGATGATGGCAGGCTCAGCCTCTTCAGGGAATCGTTGGGAACCTAATAATGGTACAAATATGTCAGTTTTGGACCAGGTCTCTTAATGGTAGAATGCCTAGAAGGTAAAATCCAAGAACCGTACAGTAATTTTAACTTCATTCCAGGACAATGGTATCTGTATGGGTTCCAGAGAGAAGGTTTTGCTAATGGTGTCACACAGCATTATACCCCTGTAGAGAATGTGTCTGCCATACAACATGACTTACACGCCCTCTGTCTCAAGGAGTTCCAACATTTTCAAGACTCAGACCCAAAACCCATCATGTCTTTGAGATGGATGTCCAGGGATCCCCACTTGCACCCCTATAACAAAGTGGAAGCCAACTCCACTTTGGTGTTGTGTAGTACAGGAGGCATTCTGAGTCCTGAAGATGTCACTGGAGCAGAGTATAGCGGATGGTATATCTTACAGGCTACCTTCACTAGGAAGGATAGTCAAGATGGGTTGAGGGTAAGGACGTACTTTGATAGACCCGTACTTGTAAAAGGCACCCTTAAGGCATATTGTATGTTGAGGGATTCCCAGATGACCATCACCAGGGAATCCAAATATGCCCAAGCACATGTGTCCACAGATTACTTACGGACTAGTGTATTGATGTTAAAGTTAAACTGCAGTAACTCTGGCCAGGCATTATGGAACGATCAGAGTGGTCCAGTGAAACTGGAGGGCTTATACCGAGCAACAGTTTTAAAGGTACGGACTGATGCCAAGGATCTGAGGTATACTCGAGTAGAGGGGTCGCCATCCATACGGTCTTTCATGATTACGATCATGAGAGAAGTCTGTGTATCGGAGGTGACTGGATACTATTTCATCACCTATGCCCACTGGGAACCGGATACACAGATGGTAAAATTGGATACTAATCCCTGGAGATGGGACTTAGTATGCAATGGGGTGGACACCCCAATTGTGGATGTATGGATGGATGGCGCCCCTATGACTGAGGAATACGGAAGCAAATACGTGTCTTCTGACTGGAAAGACCCCAGAGGCAGGGACATTAACTTTGACATCAATATAGACAGTCCATTTAAGTGGCCTTTTTGTGAGGCGGTGGACGAAGGGTGCTGGTCATTTACACAGTGGGTCTATCTGTCCAAATCCAAACCAATAGGAAACCTAGCGTTACAGGCAGGAGATAGTGATCAGTGGTACCAGTTCAGTGGTAGAGGACAAGTATGTGTGACCGTGGTAAGGGTCCCATATGAGGCTGAAGGTCTCCAACCAGTCAAACCTTACCTGGATTCTTGCAATGTTTCTACCCACCAATTGGCAGATCCCATAGCTCCTCAACTGTCATCCCCATGGAAGATCATCACAGGAACTAAATTCGTCCTATATACATGGCGAATTTCTGTAGATGACTTCAGAGTAGATCACTGGGATCACAGATGTGAGAAGTTTGTGAGGAACCAAATTGACATGATGAGAGGATGGGTAGAGGCGGGGCAAGAAGTGAGAAAAGATGATCCCCGACACAGGAAATTCAGGAGTAGGAGAGACTTGATAGAGATGGGAATTAGTGGAGGTGCATTGGGAGTAGGTGCCCTGAACACTATGGATATGGAAGTCCTGAGAGGTAAGCTCGGGGACATTGCGCGACATGCTGGGGAAGGGTTCAGAACTCAGCTTGATGTAAACCATGTCTTAGAGGGTTTGCAACATTCGCACATTGATGCCACTACCTCTCTATCTTCAGCTCTACGAGAGAAGTTTAGAAAGTTAGTTGCAGGTCTTGTAGAAGTGCAAGACAGAGTTCAGTTTGCCCTAGCATGTATGCAAGTCCAGAGTGAACTCTCTGACAACCTAAAGCATATAGTGTCCTCTCTATACAAGGGCCACTTCCCATTCAACCTCAGACAAAGAGTAAGTTCCCTAATCTCCCCGTTTGCAGCCAACCATACAAACTGGTGGCTGGTTCAATGGCATGGGTGTCATAATCTCACCTGCACGGCATCTTCTTTGGCACCTGTATCTGGTAATATCAAGAAGGGGAACAGTGCCATGAATATAGGAATTGTTGTTAGCAATCAGACGGTGCTTCATCCACAGCTCACCTCAGACATCCTAACCTATGAGCAAGGCCATCCTTATCTGTTTGATACAGAGGGATGTTGGAGGAAAGAGGATGCTATCCTCTGTCAAGGGAGTCAAGATAGGGTGCATAGGCACCAGTGTTGGGACTCTGAGGGGTCATGTGAGATGAAGACTAACACAATACCCTCCTCTCGTCTGAAATATTTGGGTCAAGGGTATTGGTGTTGGTACCAAGGGAAAAATGTAACGTATTCTTTATATGGCACTAATTGCACCGAAAGAGGCATACTCCTCCCAGGAGCATATTGTACCCTTAGTCCCGTTTTAGGTTTAGATGTCGCAGATCAGCAGGGGAGGACCCCGATAACACCGGAGAAGAGACTCGACATTCGCCCTGACACTCCTGTGAGACTGCAAAAGATTCCTCTTGGTTTTGGTCGTGAGCTCAAGCGTCTCTTGTTAGATTTCAGCAAAGAAGACGACATACTCCGAAATCTTCATGAGGCTGAGAATCAAGCCACTATTCAGCTTGAGCATGACAAAACCAAGATAACGAGGATTACCAATGCCTTAGATACAGACTCTAAGGTGTCCTGGTGGGAAAGTTTATTTGGCTATAGTCCGACAGCTACATCGTTTTTTAATTTCATTATCCACCCTGTGATTGTTCTCCTGGTTCTTGTTCTTGTTATGTACATTGGACTGTGCCTAGTTTACAGGAGAGTAAAGAGACTTGCCCACCAGATACAAGAGAACCAGGCAGAACTTCATGAATTTAACCGCCGAAGAAGGTCCAGGACTTAGCACTAAAAGTCCTGAAACCTTGATATTATATTTGATAAGAGTGTTTAGGACATTACGTCAACTCCGCCCTGAAACCTCATAACATTGTATATTTTGTTTGGCTTTTACTTTGATTTATGGTTAAGGGATGGGGGAGGGAAATATGGTATCATTATATACTGTTTAATTTTTACATTGGGATATAGGTTTTTTTTTTTTTTTTTTGTATGAATGAGGAAAGAGTAGGGTTCTGTAGGGACAGGCCCCATCATTGACTAAGGTATTTGCTACTTCAACCCTTGAGTCGGTAAACGTTCATAAGGGATGGATTGAAGGTCGGTTGGACTGCGTTCTTCTCACAGTCAACTTAGGTATGCTGATATCATCCCCTACCCAATAAACTCTGACCTGCCTAGTAGAGATTCAACTATCTATCCATGGAAGAACCACATTAACGATAGATGCTTCAATCAAGTTTACAGGAGAAGTCTCTGTTGAAAGTCGTGCCTCAGCTAAGAAGAATCACCAGATCCCCTTTAACAATTTAACAATTGATCTAATCCCAAGAAGGAGGTGCTCCAAGAAACCACCTGGTGAGGCCCAGCTACAGAGTGTGATCCCCGGCACCTACACACCAGACTTGGAAAAAAAAAAAAAAAAAAAAAAAATCTGGTAGGGAGAGGGGCGAACACAGGAAAACTCTGTGGGCCGATCAAGAGACGAAGGTGCAGCAACTCCAGAGTCTAAGCAGTCAAGCTTGGAAGAAGACTACTTGGGGATAGACGTGTTTCTCGAGATTGGCAATGAGAAGATCAGAAGTGTACTGACAAATAGAGAACTTTATTCCTGAACCAAAGAGACCAAGAAGATCCACAAAGATGACTATGGTGTAATCTATGGATGGAGACACTGGATTACGGCGAACGGCAGGGGAGAGGTGATGGCGATGGGTGATGTCTAGATACCTAAGTGCAAAATTTTACTTCATTTCATCCTGAACGGTTATTGGTGATAGGATTGAGTAGGCAAATATATTCCACACTTCCCACTCATTTTATTGTCGTATTTTCCGACAAAAGGGGGACTGTTGAGGGGGAAGTGATGGCATAATTAATTATTAATATGACACATAAATGTATATCTCTCTTTGTGGGCATGTATGTGTATATATCTATATTTATGCCCACATTGGTGGAATAGGCCATAATATCCCTTATAACATTGACCAATTCAGCTGTATCTGATGGAAATTGTTCATCTTCTGACATGGTTAATTACCATATCAGAAGATGTCCATTCTTGCATTTTAATGTGGGAAGCTATCAGATAAGACTCTTAATTTAAATATCAAAGATCTACAGGCTGCTGCCACAAAGGGTTATTCTCACCCCTTCTTCTAACAGTTCACAGCAGCCAAGATGTCTGGGGTGATAGGTAGACATGACTATTCCCATTGTTTGCCAATCTATAGTGGCAGGAGATACCTCATTTCAATATAGTGCATGGTGAGCGTGCACCCTTACAACCCTGTCAGAAGTGCACGGATGAGGAGGTGTGTCCCTCACGTGCACAGCTGAGGGACAGGTTAAAATGGACTGAGACACAAGAGCTCGCTCTCTTTTCTACCTGGACGCACGATGAAATAGAACATCACCTTCTGGCATAAGTATCATCCTATAACTCTATCACTCTCTCTCTCTCTCTCTCTCTCTCTCTCTCTCTCTCTCTCTCTCCCTCTCTCTCTCTCTTATAATCAACCCTTGAATTGCTATCTATCTTCTATAGGGATAGTTAGATCATTAATATAGTGTGCCTGTTGTATATTTAGGTAACGTGGGTATTAGTAACGCTGGGGGTTTTACATCATTGTAACAGTAATTGATTGTGTCTTAGTTATCGTGCTATCTAGAAATCTATATATTATTGTTGTAGACTTTTTGGGTGTGTTTAATAAATATTCATTTATTAGAACAGACTTGTTTTCATTAAGTAGTCGGTATATACATATATATATATAGTTAATCAGCATAGGAACAGAAAGTGGTAAGAAAGGGAAGATTCTGGATATCGGGGATTGTAGTCATAACCGACAATAATAACCGATAAACAGAACCAGCCCTACAACAGTCACTATCCGGGCACTGGGGGCTTCAGAGGCACAGGGAAAGATACTAAAGTTGTAAGAAACCTCTTTATTTACAATAGATACCACGACGCATTTCTGTAGCGGTCCACTGCCTTCATCAAGTGATTTACATAACAATGGAAATGAAGGCACATTATATAAGGATATGAGCTAGGTAGGAGGTACTTATGGCATGACTCATTTAACCCTATCTAAGCTGACCAGCAGTTGAAAACCTACATAGTGGTGATAAATTATGAAATAATGAAAACAACATAAAAACAATCAAAAGCATTAAAATCAACATCAAATTATGTCAAAAACAAATTATATCAAAAATATATAAATTTATTTAAAAATTCATAAGGATTCATATAAAACACCATACAAATCAATACTGTATAAAAATAGCTGTATAAAAACTCCTTTTTTATTATCATAAAAGCTTTTTGTAATAAATGTATTATAATAAAAATATTTTAATTCTAAATGGATAGCAATAGTAGCTATATGATAAAAAATGTAAATAAAAAATAATAAACCAACACTTGAGGGCCTGTTTCACAGATATACTTGTGCATGCATGTGCTAAATATACACCATGTATGAATGTAGGAATGAATAGGAATTTCATATATGGACGCACGCATGTGCTAGGTTATGTATACTATTTGCAGACATTATCGATGGCTAGGTTTAACCCTTCTGGATATAATGTACCCAGTTTAAACATCCCAAAACTTTTTTTTTAGTTAAGCAGCTGAAACAGTTTGTTACATTGTCCGGTATCTGATCTAGGATGATTATTTTCAAGCATCTGGGATCTTTTGATGAACTGTCAGATAGTGTTTTGAGACACTATGCAAGAGATATCCATTCTTTATATTGGAGCGGTGCTTATTAAGGCGAGCGTACATTTTCTGCACAGTGCGACCCACATATTGAACAAGTATATTACATGACTAGAATGACAGTCAATGTTACATTTAATACTGAATTTCTCCCCAGTTGTCTGTGAGCAAAATGAAGCAATGCCATCAAAGATAGTTTTACAACATGAGCAACCTGGTGATCTACAAGCAAAGCAACCCTTTGCTTCTTTATCATCAGATACTGTTTCAGTCGCCTTGGGTCAGCATGGTATTGCTTGGTGATACCAGTGATCATAGATTGCAATTTTTTCTATATATTATACTGGGTCTACTTGGTAGATGCTTATATACCGTAGAATAGGGTTTTAAAATAAACCAGTATCGATTCATTAATTTTTGTATACTTGCTCTGGATTTATTGAACGTGGTGATCATACTCCAATCTCTATACCCTGTCTCAACTGTACAACATTTTGGTTCAAAGAATTTTAGAGATGCATGAATCTTGAGTAAGGGACTCTGTCTTTTTATATGCATCTCTTATCAATTTCGTCGGGAAGCCCTTTTCTACAAATCCATTTCTGAGAATGTTCTCCTCTTTCACGAAGTCCTCTTTCACGAAGTCCTCTTTCAGGGTACAGTTTTTTTCGAATACACCATTATTGGCCATAGGGAATATTTTTAATCCATCTGGGGAGGTGTCCACTGTCAAATCTGAGATAACTATTAACATCCACCGGTTTAAAATGGGTTGATGTGGACACCTCTTCCCCAGACAGTCAAACTTTAAGACTAAATCCAGATAATGAATGCAATCCTTGGACATTGAAGCAATAAATTCCAAACCCCAGGGTTTTTGTTCAACCCCTCTACAAAATGCAGTGCTGATTCTTCCATTCCCTCCCATATAAAGAATAAATTGTCAATGTTCAGTAGTGGTTTATTTTATAAAGTGACCCTATTCTATATAAGTATCTACCAAGTAGACCCAGTATAACATATAGAAAAAAATCACAATGTATGATCATTGGTGTCACTAAGCAATACAATGCTGAGACCCAAGGTGGCTGAAACAGTATCTGATGATAAAGCAAAGGGTTCCTTTGCTTGAAGATCACCAGATTGCTTGTGTTGTAAAACAATCTTTGATGGTGCTACATCATTTTGCTCACAGACAACTGTGGCGAAATTCAGTATTACTTGTAACATTGACTGTCATTCTAGTCATGTAATATACTTGTTACAATGTGCATGCGGCCTTTAATATGTGGGTCGCACTGTACAGAAAATGCACCCCCACCTTAATAAGCACCGTTCCAATATAAAGAACGGATATCTCTTGCATAGTGTCTCAAAGCACTATCTAAAGACAAAAGGAGAGAAAGGGGGTGCAATGGTACAATATCGCCTTAGTCTCTGTTAACTTATGGTTCTATGTCTACTAACCTCCTAGTGTTGTGCGGTCCATGCACAACACTGGTGTAAGTGTGAGCGATTATGGGGGTCTCCCCCTTAAGCCAGGCTGTTTCCTCGTATTACACAGGCTCCGCCTCCTCACGTCCCATGTGACCGGGCGAGCTGCCGTCAGACAGGTCCTATGTCTCCAGTGTTAAGCCGTAGCCACAGCGATACAGGTCCTTGTGGCTAAGAACGAGCAGCTCCTGCCGTGCCCTCAGGGAGAGAGAAATACCAGTGGAACAAATAGCACGATCTCCTGCTGGGCACTCAAAACAGGGCAATGAATCCTGATCAGGTGAAAAGTCCTTTATTAAGAAAAACCTCCGTCACCACGACATGTTTCGACGGTGTAGTGCCGTCTTTCTCAAGTGGAATCACTTGAGAAAGACGGCACTACACCGTTGAAACATGTCGTGGTGACGGAGGTTTTTCTTAATAAAGGACTTTTCACCTGATCAGGATTCCTTGCCCTGTTCTGAGCGCCCAGCAGGAGATCGTGCTATTTGTTCCACTCAAAGCACTATCTGACAGTTCATCAAAAAGATCCCAGATGTTTGAAACTAATCATCCTAGATCAGATACCGGACAACATAACAAACTGTTTCAGCTGCTTAACTAAAAAAGAAAGTTTTGGGGATTTTTAAACTGGGTACATTATATCCAGAAGGGTTAAACTTAGCCATCGATAATTTGTGCAAATAGTATACATAACCTAACACATGCGTGCGTGCATATATGAAATTCCTATTCATCCCTACATTCATACAATGTGTATATTTAGCACATGCACACACAAGTATATCTGTGAAACAGGCCTCTAGTGTTGGTTTACTATTTTTTATTTACATCTTTTATCATATACCGTATATACTCGTGTATAAGCCGACCCGTGTATAAGCCGACCCCCCTACTTTTGCCCCCAAAACCTGGGAAAACCTATTGACTCGTGTATAAGCCGAGGGTGGACCCCAGCACAGGTGTACAGCCCCCAACAGTGTGGTATACAGGCCCCCCAATGGTAGTATACAGCAGCCTCCCCAGTGGCATATAAAGGCCCCAGTAGTATATACAGCAACCCCAGTGGTATACAGCAGCCTCCCCAGTGGTATATACAGACCCCACCAGTATATACAGCAGCCCCAGTGGTATATACAGCAGCCCCAGTGGTATATACAGCAGCCCCAGTGGTATATACAGCAGCCCCAGTGGTATATACAGCCCCAGTGGTAGTATACAGCAGCCCCCAGGGGTTATACAGCAGCCCCCAGTGGTATATACAGCACCCCCCAGGGGTTATACAGCAGCCCCAGTGGTATATACAGCAGCCCCAGTGGTATACAGGCCTCAGCAGTATATACAGCAGCCCCCAGGGGTTATACAGCACCCCCCAGGGGTTATACAGCACCCCCCAGGGGTTATACAGCGGCCCCCAGGGGGTACCCAGCAGCCCTCAGGGGGTACCCAGCAGCCCCCTGGGGGTACCAACAGCCCCCTGGGGGTACCAACAGCCCCCAGGGGGTACCCAGCAGCCCCCTGGGGGTACCAACAGCCCCCAAAAGCTGGCACTGTCCCCCCTTGTAAGGGCCCCCCCCCGCTGCTTATACATTACCATCCCGGTGTTCTGATCAGCGCGGCTCCTCGGTGCTTCTTCTTCATCCTCCCGTCCTTGCTGGCTGCATCCGGGATCTCCGGCCGTCGCTCGATGACATCATATGCCTGCGACGGCCGGAGATCCCGGATGCAGCCAGCGAGGACGGGAGGATGAAGAAGAAGCACCGAGGAGCCGCGCTGATCAGAACACCGGGATGGTAATGTATAAGCAGCAGGGGGGGGGCCCTTACAGTGCCAGCTTTTGGGGGGCATATATGAACTGCTTCCCCCTGCCGCTGATTGACAGGGGGAAGCAGTGCATATATAATGAGCGGCCCCACGTGACGGGGCCGCTCATACAGCAGCCTCCCCCCGCCTCCTCCAGCCTGAGGTACCGTATTGACCCGTGTATAAGCTGAGGGGGGGACTTTTCAGCCCAAATTTTGGGCTGAAAAACTCAGCTTATACACGAGTATATACGGTAGTTACTATTGCTATAAATTTAGAATTAAAATAATTTTTATTATAACTTTTATTATAATATAATTTTTATTTTAATACATTTATTACAAAAAATGTTTTATGATAAAGGAGAAGGAATTTTCATGCAGCTATTTTTATACACTATTGACTAATATGGTGTTTTATATGAATCCTTATGAATTTTTTAAAATAATTTTTATATATTTTTGATATCATTTGTTTTTGACATAATTTGATGTTGATTTTAATGCTTTTGATTGTTTTTATGTTGTAGACATTCTTCATTATCTCATGATTTATCACCACTATGTAGGTTTTCAGCTGCTGGTCATCTTAGATAGGGTTAAATGAGTAATGCCCTAAGTACCTCCTACTGAGCTCATACCCTTATATAATGTGCCTTTATTTCCATTGTTATTTAAATCCACCTGAAGTCAGCGGACCGCTGCAGAAACACGTTGTGGTATGTATTTTAAATAAAGAGATTCGTTACACCTTTAAAATATTTCCCTGTACTTCTGTAGCCCCCCAGAGCTGGAAAAGTGACCACAACTTTCTTAATTTTCATTGCACACATCCCCTCTGGGATTGTGGTCTGGAGCGGCAGGGTACTCCAAGCATTGAACGGCAAAAGGACCTGGGATGAGATCAATTCTACCCTTTAATTGTACCTCTCTGTGGTGGTCTGTGACCGGTTCACCCCCCTTGTAACTTCCCTTGGTTTTTTATGTGAAGTCCGCCAGTATTTTATTGATTCACTGCTAATACAATAAATTTGTGCACTTGCAATTTGGTGGATCCCTTTACTTTTTATACTGGGGTTACAGCTATACAACTCAGCTCTCAGGTTTTAAATCAATTCTACCCTTGTGCCCGGAGAAACACCACGTGACCGGAGGCGGACCGCAGTCTACGGAGGTGCTGGAGACATGCATAATATTGAGCAGGGCAGGCTCCAGCGCTGATGTCACCGGCGTTTCAGCTGCTGGGACCCGCTCCCGCCCATTGCTCGCTCTGCACCTGCGTAACTTCAGTCATAGAGCAGCATGAGCGGGTGAGGAAGGGAGACACAAAAAGGAGGCATTACTGAGGAGGCTTGAGGTGGCACAGAGGGCTGGAGGCAGGGAGGACACCAGGGAGCATTACTGAGTAAGTCCCTCCGAACTCCTTATCTGTACACTTTATAAAGTGTATTGTACAACTTACAGGGGTCTACAGACATGGGGGACCCCATCCCTGAATGCAGCAGACACGCTGCATTCAAGGGTGATTTCTGTTTGGAAAGCACCAGGAGGGTGACAGGTCTTCTTTAAGACAGGTAGCAGAGCTGAGAGAGCTGCCACTACCTACACTATGCTCTCATTGGAAATTGTACATTGAAAATAAGGTGTCAATTACTGGAGGGGACATGTTGGATTGCCTTGTGCATGACAAAGTTGTCCAGATATAGTAATCACCAGGTAATAAAGCCTACAGATTATGTAAATAATAGCACACAGACTGTTAGGAGAGGCACAGTTGATTTTTGTTTTTTAACCCGTGCAGCATGCTATCTTCAGCTTACATAGCTAAAACCTGCTGACAGATTCCCCTTAAGGTCCATATTTTACATGTAGCAGGATTTGAAGGAGGAGGAAAAGTAGCGGGGGCATGTGAAGAAATACATGAAAACTTTTCAAATTCTCTACTATCTATCATCATATCTATCATCTATCTATTAACTATCTATTATCATATCTTAATTCAACATGTTTAGAAAACCCACAAGCTATCAGTAATCCCAAATCCTTCCACTTGGATTCCTTCCTACTAAATATTCCACCAAAAATCTTCTTTATAATTCTTAGGGAAATAAATAAAGCATTTGAAAGGGAGAATTAAAAATACTTTAGTTCAAAACTCCTTGGCCCAGATTTAGGCTGCTTTCACATTCGCGTTTTCGAGTGCAGCGTTTCGTCCGCAAACACATGGCAAACGCAAGCCAAACGCAAGATAAAGCAGCGTTTTCTATACGCATGTAATTAGATATGAATGTAAAAAACGCTGCGTGCGAGTCCTTTTTCTTTGCGTTTACCATGCGTTTGCATTTCCTATGCACATGCTTTTGTGAATGCAAATTTGGCAAGTTTTATTTTTAGCCAACAAGACATGCCCAAAGGGGCGTGTCCTTCTGGTATTGACTATAAACCTGCCCATAACCACTCCTCATCTTTTTGTGCTGCATCCTTCCTGCAAAATGGATATTGAGATGGATCTACAGATGGAGTCCTTCAATGCAAACCTGGATGTTGCTTTGAAAGTTGCTCATTCTGTTGCTGTGGCTTTCGAGGCATAAAGGAGCAGAGAAAGAAGAAGTGGAAGACGTCGACGCTTCTGGATACATCCCATAGTCGAACAGCATGAGAGCCGTGGAGCATACCATGCCTTGTATCGTGAACTGCGTGACAACCCTCAAAAGTTCAGCGACTATACACGGATGTCTATTGATACGTTTGACGACCTTCTGCATCGAGTGCGTGCATCCATCACTATGGTGGACAGTCAACTACGGCGAGCAATTCCAGCAGAGGAACGTCTCTTGGTGACACTAAGGCATGTCATAGTCAAAGCCATGTAATTGATAACATTGGCATAATATTCTCATTTATGTTACGGTAGGGCCAGACTACAAATGCTCCCTCCGTCAGCCACAGGAACCTAATGTATGGCAGAGCCACCTGCTTGTCAGTCGTAAACTTTCAGCCACACGCTGATGGTTGACATACCTACTGTGCACATAGTGACTCGCCTTGGTGCCGAAATTGTGTTGTTATTGTTAAAAATCAGTCATGCATGATTCTTAACGCTATCGTGGCTAGAATGCATCCAGGCGAGTCACTGCTAAGTACATAGTTGATATCTACACCATCATGTTACAAAGGTCAGCGTCTATCCAAAGTTGTCGATTGTCAAGCAGGCCAGCTTCTGCAGCCTGAGCCCGGCGTTAGCTGCCTGCGGCAGATCAGATGCATGGTTGAAAACAGGTGCACTGACTTTTATCATTTTGTTTGTTACTGTTTTGCTGATACCTCGCAACAGGAGAGAGTTATTCCTCACTCCATTTCCAATTCAGGCTCGGAGTATCAACCATCTCTGGAATTGTTGTGGACACATGCCGGGCAATCGTTGAAGACCTGCGTCAAGAATTTCTACCCCATCCCACAATGGAACAATGGCATAAGAATGCTGAAAGATATACGGAGATTTGCCAATTCCCACACTGTGTTGGTGCCGTTGATGGCAAACACATACGTATTCTTAAACCGTCTGGAAGCACATCAGAATACTACAATTATAAGAAATTTTTCTCTACCGTACTGATGGCTATCGTAGACGCCGATTGTCGTTTTGTCTGCGTCGATGTCGGTGCATTTGGACGTTAAATGATTCACAAGTGTTTAAAGACTCTGATATGGGCAAAAAACTGAATGGTAACACGTTTAATATTCCACCACCAGAACCGCTGCCTAACACTCCAGCCCCTGCAATGCCATTTGTAGTGCTGGGGGATGAGGCGTTCCAGATGTGCGCCAACCTCCTAAAGCCTTACTCTAGTTGAGACTTAAATCACAGAAATCGGATTTTTAATTATCGTCTCACGCATGCCCGACGAACAGTTGAGTGTGCGTTTGGGTTGCTTGCATCAAAATGGCGCATGCTGGGCACTGCCATTAACATGAAGACTGATTCCATAGACGAAGTGGTAAAAGCGTGTGTCATTCTTCACAATTTTGTCATGGTGAAAGAAAGACTCCGCTTTGAACTTTATGACCCATTTGTTACCACACTGCGTGACTACCAGGATTATCCACTCCGGTCAACGGTTCAGGTTGGAGAAATGAGAGATGCTTTTGCTGCATACTTTGAGTCTGATATAGGACGTGTTCCATGGCAGGATGGAATGGTGTAGATAGTTGGGCCAACATTTGACTTTGGTTATTTTTATCCATTAATGTTTGCATACCCTTTCCCTCACCATGTTTTGATTTGTATTTCTACTTCACCAAATGTTTGGATGTACAGTTCATAATTCATCCTCCAGAGTGTGATTATCTGTTTGTAATGTAATGTAGCACTTGCAGTAGTAGCCATACTATCACTGTAATTTATAATTATCAGTGTAATGATTATGAAACCTCTTGCATGCAGTTTGCTTGGATAACTAAACACTGTCGGATCTTGGCTTTCTTAACCAATTTGTATGATTACGTAGGACGGCCTACATGTGTTGTGGTCCATACTGTCTTGTTATACATTGCATACACTCGAATGTAAAACAAAATTGAACCTTACTTTACTACTGTAGTATTTGTCGTTAATATACATGTGTACACTGATTTTAAATTGTTTTGGTAGTTTTTGCAAAAGCCTGAGAGTTGAATGTAGTGTCCATACTTCCTATGGATCATGGGTAATATTATACACCGGTTGTACATAAAAAATATGGACAGAATTCACCTTACAAGGCTACATTACTAAAGTGCATATTGTATGTCATATCTGTATTATCACCAGAAAAAAGGAGTGGAACAGGGTACAAACTATAATCCAAATATGGCCAGCACTTCTGCCGTTATCATCCACTCCTGTTTTCATAGTACAATCCGAGTACAAAAAACCCCCAGAAAGGCACCGTGAGGTCCTACACCAAATCCGGGCCAAGTGCGTAAACAAACATGTAGGCTTCAATGACACACTCCTGATGGACATGTTTCTTCTTCCACTGTAGTCATAACACTGTCCCCAAGCTTCGAATTGTTGTTCCATAATGAGTCCCGAAGCGGTTCAATAAGCTTCTAGGGTCATCAATGACATGGCACAGAATGCACACCTACTCTCACCTCTGCATCGTCAAGGCAAAAATGCATATACATTGTCGATGCAAAATGTCATTGCATTAACATTTTACGCAATTAAAAGAAAGGTTTGAATCCAATAAAATTTTTAATATGACATAGCAAAACAAAAAGAATTAACATATCACAGTCTATGATACCTCAGACAAGCTGTCAGAATTTTAATATCAATATCAATCTGAGCAAATACTGATAAAGGTAAAACCACAAAAAAATATAAAAAAAAGATGGCTCTGACAAGAAGTGATAATGTTCATATTAAACTTTGCTAAAAGCCACAATAATTTTTATAAAAAATACTCAAATAACATCATGTGCAGGACAATAACGCAATAATCTGTAAACAGGTATACCAAAGCAACTGTATGGCCTGCACAGTGGCATATCCATTCAACTGTGCTACATGTCTAATTGGCCGTATTTTGTATTATTTTGTCTAACACACATTGGGATAGGATCTGGGAACACCATTTTAAAATACTGGGCCTCTATCTGTACACCATCAGTAGAGAAAGGGACTGTCTGAGCTATTATCTCACCTTCATGCACCGATCTGGTCAGGTACTGACACAACACAACCTTAAGGTGTTCAGCACTTGACAAGGAATGAAGCTGTCTGTTCCAAAACTGCTATTGAAGAATTGTGGCACCCGTCAGCTTTCACAAAAGCATGTTGTGGCGTTTGCGGCAGATAAAGTAGTTTTGCCGCATCTGCTGTGTAATGCTTCACTTGCGCCAAACATGCAGCAAGCATATGGCAAGCAACATTAATTCCATATGGAACTTGTGTTCATGTGCAGCACTTGGACTTTTCCTAGATCCACCAAATGCGTCGAGTTGTAAACTGCTACTAGCAGCCTTTTTTTTTCAATTGCCGCAAGTGCGAGATTTGACGCCTACGGAAATACCACACAAGCTGCACATGACCAAAAGTCACATATGAAATGAATGGGGCTTGTGTGAATTGACCCCTTAAGAATTTGGCAAATCTGCTTGATCGGCCCTGAATACACAAAATGACTGCTGTGAAAGCAGGTTAATTGCACTACATTACGCTTATTTTAAATGGTCTTGCATGTATATTTTTGGCTCCACTATAAAGGGCTTTTCCCACTACTTGGACAACCCTTTCTCAATCACCATGGTTGCCCCAAAAAAGACGTCGGCATCTAGCCACAAGCCTGCCATCTTCTTGAGGTTTAATTTGTCTGAAGCTGTGGATAGCGAAGATGGCAGTGATTGGGCAAAGGGCTGGAATTACGCCCTGGAAGAGCAAGTGATGACAGAGGTGGTGGCAGAGGTGAGTATAAGCATTATTTTAATTGGACAACCATGGATTCTGTCAACATTGTTTGGCTAGTAATATGAGAGCATCAGGATATAGTGGCTCTATATGATGCTTCAGACAAGATTTAGATAACATTTCACAGTTCGAATACTACACAAAACCTCATGAAAATCACAAACAGTTTAAATCGAAAAAAGGTGATGCTTCTGCCAATATGTCAGATATCAAACTAGGTCTGTTAATCCCAAAAAAAAAAAAACTTATTCAAGAAGTGAGCTTCACATTAGGGAAAGCCTTTTCTTGTACAATATGTAGAAACCCAAAAAAAATCATATAACTGTATATGATGGCTCTGACAAGATGTCATCAGAAACTTGGGTGGAGGGAAGCTGAGACGACTGAGCCCGACTAGAGGATGAAGTAGTTAAAGAAGAGGATGCTATAAAATTAAGGACCGGTCCTTCTATACTACAGTCCAGTTCTGAAATGCTGCTGAAAATCGGCTCAACACATGGAGGGGTTGACCGGACAACGGATGTAGGTGTAAAAGGGACTTGGCTGTCAGACAACACAATAGGGGTGGAAAACAGCTGGTGAGGGAGTGAAACATTACTGGTGTGTGAAGCTACTGAAGGCTGTGACAAACCTGAAATTAAGGACACATTGGGTGTCTTCTTTGCTCTCCCCCGCTTTTTGGATACTTTGGAAGTGGTGATCTTACGTGTGTCCTTAACATCACCCTTTTGATGACACTTTTGTTTGCGAACTTTGGGCTCATCCTTGTGGCCTGCAATGTTAGCTCTTGTCTTGGTGGTGGAAGAAGACCGTTGTTTCTTTGTGGATGGAGTAGATTGGCTGCTGACACCTGTTTGTCTGTGCCCCTCGGTGACCTGCTGTCTGGTTAAGGTGTTAACCTCAGAATTGACTTTTGGTTGTGTACTTTCACTAAGCATTGCAGCCTGAGCGTGTGGGGCTGTGTTCTGTGCCATTGAGAAGGTTGAAGGCTCCCTTCTTGATTTGCTCTGCAGTGCGGGTAAGGTGGTGGCCATGGCTGAAGGCTGCAGAGCATTTTGACTTATATAATTGCCCGACATAGGTAGAGTTTGGGCACAACTTGACTGAATTTGTGACACTCCTTGCTGGCCAGTATGTGAACTTAGGAAATTTGGAGACACCGTGTCCAGAAATTCAGGATCTTGCATGCTGTCTAATGAAGGATGCCTACCTTCGGAATTCACAACCGAGCTGTACCGTGGCACCGAAGGGCCTAGGGAACTGATATCCATAGCTGCGTCTGTACTTACAGGTCCAAAGTTCGAAGCTTGGTGACTCAAGGCTGTACTTTGCCCTGTAGAACACGCTTGTTGCCAAGGTTGACGTCTGTTAATAAGATGTGACTCCTGTAACAAACGTGATTGCGGCTGGTAGAGTCTGGATTGTTGCATGGCCTCATTATAAGCTTTCTGACATGCGGACATGACATAAAGCTGCATCTCAGTGTTCAGGTTTTCTGTCACGCCATTCTGGATAGTCGAAAAAAAGTGTCTTTCTGGTCTCTCCAAATCTTTTTCAAGTCGATCAAGGCGCCGGGAGACTTCCTGGAATTGGTGGTTCATTCTGGTGGTCAATATAATGAACCCATTTTCCATTTTTTCTCCATACTCCTTCAAAGCGTCCTTGAAGACCGTGCTCAGATGCAAGAATTCCGGCATTACAGACCTATCCAAGGCCCTCTGGCGCTGTCGGGCAGTACCACCAAACTATATGGAGACTCCTGGCAAAGTGGAACACCAGATGCACCGGGGACCTGATCACCATCTTCTCCGGCCTGCCTATTTGCTCCGTCAGGGTTGTCTGGTTGTGACATGCCTTCAACAAAGTAGCCAGACCTACCCTGGGTTGCTCCAACTGAGGATGAACTTTTTTCAACGGTGCTGCTCCAGGTTCTGTTTGGAAAGAGTTCAAACCATTATCATTCAGCATACAAAACACCTGAACACAAAAAGCAACCTGGGCTTCAAAATTATAAAAAAAAAAAGTTATGTAGACATAAAGGGAATGAGAAATATTCGTGTCTTAATATAAATACTCACGCTCAATGAGTTAGCACTGGTCTCAAGAAGGAAAGTACTCAATGGTAGGCATACTTCTTCAAAACTGGAGCACCACCACTTCGAACCCTTATTTCTTCTCGAATATCCCGATTAAATCTATCTTTAATCGATCGCCAACGGGTTATTAAAGCCTTAACTGTGAAGATGTTATTCAAAATAACCAAAAACATAAAAGTAAGTTAATGTACAGACATACAAAGTAAACTTTTGACTTTTTGGTTTTAGTAATTACCAAGTTTTTTTCCTGGACGATGGATTTGCTTGAGCCCAACCTGGCCAAATCTATTTAGCAATTTCCTCCCATAGTCGTCTAGTCAACAGGCTGTTAGAATGGTCACGATCACGGGTGTCCCACAAAGGTGTTCTCTCTTGGACAAGAGGAATGAGATCGTCGTTGTCTATGAAAACTTTCTCAGCCTCCTGCGAATGTTGAACCTTTAGAAGTTAAAAAAAGATTGGAAATAACTTTTAATATACAAATATGGTGTGAACAAAGACTGAAACAAGACATGTGTGAACACAAGTCTTACACATGCGTCATTCTCCGAAGAATCGTCTTGACGACTTTGGGAGGAATCGTTCTCACTACACTCCTCCTGATCGTCGGCAGGGCTGGGTTCCTGGATACAAATTAATCCAAAGTTACCAGTGTGCTATTGGCTGTTTATGACAAATGTACTTGGCAAGGTAAGCTTCTCACTTCACTTTCAGGTCCACTCCGGTCAGGCTGGTATTCGCTTGCAGACATAACAGAGCTTCAGGTTACAGATTCTCCCAAAATCTGAGCTGGTCATACAATAGACTGTAAAAAGAGAACATATATTCACCGTTCAACCTCTTTGTGAGTATGTGAGCAGTGGCAGCGTGAGAAAAGCCTAGAGCAGCAGAGTCACAGAGCTGGAGAATGCGAATGGCCAAAATACTCAACAACACGGCTGGAGGAAGGTAAAACAAGACTGTGCAGTTGAGGACAGTGTAGGCAGCTTCACCAAGACAGGACTTAATTTCAGCCAATCTGAAGTGCGGTTGGTCTCATTGTTTGGATGAAGTAGGATAACCTTTACACAAGTTTGAAAATGGCTTGTGAACCATACTGTAAACGTGAAACATAGGGGTGTCATAAGCGACAATGACAGTACCCACAAAACTGATTGCACGTTGCCAAGCAATGGCTACAGTGGATGAAGCATTGCGACTGTGAAATCCACATTGCATTTCAGAACTAAATGTATAGTTTCAAGATATTAATTTTACAAATTGCATTAAAACATTCTATTGAGCAGTACTGCTATGGGTACAGTGGACGAGTCGGCGTGTAATTAACCACAATAGACATCCTGGGCTCTCCCATCACACACATGGATACCCCATGCCACCAACAGCTCCCCCATCACAGCCAGGGCTCCCCCATCATAGGCTGGGCTCCCCCATCACAGACATGGATCCCCTGTCACAGCCACAGCTCCCCCATCATATCCAGGGCTCCCCCATCATATCCAGGGCTCCCCCATCACAGCCACAGCTCCCTCATCATAGCCAGGGCTCCCCCATCACAGCCAGGGCTCCCCCATCATAACCAGGGCTCCCCCATCAGACCCACAGCTCCCTCATCACAGCCACAGCTCCTCCATAATATCCAGGGCTCCCCCATCATATCCGGGGTTCCCCCATCAGACCCACAGCTCCCCCATCACAGCCACAGCTCCCATCATATCCAGGGCTCTCCCATCATATCCAGGGCTCCCCCATCATATCCAGGGCTCCCTCATCACAGCCACAGCTCCCCCATCATAACCAGGGCTCCCCCATCAGACCCACAGCTCCCCCATCACAGCCACAGCTCCCCCATCATAGCTAGGGCTCCCCCATCACAGCCACAGCTCCACCATCATATCCAGGGCCCCCCCATCAGACCCACAGCTCCCCCATCACAGCCACAGATCCCCCATCATATCCAGGGCTCCCCCATTATACCCAAGGCTCCCCCATCAGACCCACAGCTCCCCCATCACAGCCACAGCTCCCCCATCATATCCAGGGCTCCCCCATCAGACCCACAGCTCCCCCATCACAGCCACAGCTCCCTCATCATATCCAGGGCTCCCCCATCATATCCAGGGCTCCCCCATCATATCCAGGGCTCCCCCATCACAGCCACAGCTCCCCCATCACAGCCACAGCTTCCCCATCATATCCAGGGCTCCCCCATCAGACCCACAGCTCCCCCATCACAGCCACAGCTCCCCCATCATATCCAGGGCTCCCCCATCAGACCCACAGCTCCCCCATCACAGCCACAGCTCCCCCATCATATCCAGGGCTCCCCCATCAGACCCACAGGTCCCCCATCACAGCCACAGCTCCCCATCCTCTCCTAATTGCCCCCTCACACTGAGCATAAGCTACACAACTTTGGTTGGCTTTGCATTTAATTGTTTGCAGTATATACACATGAGGACACAGATACAGAGAGACAGACGTACAGACAGACAATAAAGCTGCTATACTTACATCAGCAGTCTTCAGACGTGTCCCAAGGCTCTTTCATAATGTGTGCCTTTCTACACACCCACTTTTACAGAGGAGGGGTTTGGGAGTGGCTTGCCGGGAATGATGGGCATGCGCAGTTCAATGTACGCAATTGCTTTAAACGCAGCCAATCGCATGGCTCTGCGTTTTGTTGCGTTCCAATAGACAACAATGCGTTGTTTCAACGTAGTCAAGTGCATGCGCATTAGTGCGCATATTTCAGCCCACCAAAAATGCAACATGTTGCATTCGACTGGTCAAAATAAAAACACAAGAGGGCGCATATGCAACCAAATGCAACCAAAAGCATGCCACTGCACAACTCATTATAAGGATAGGTACGCATTCCGCATGCGTTCCATGAAATACTACCACGCAGACCCGCGCAGCGATCGCAAACGCGAATGTGAAAGCAGCCTTATTGAAGCTGACGTGACTAAAAAAGGGCAATTCTGACGTTTTTAATTCCATGTGAAATGCACAATTAATAACATAACATTTAAACAGTTTGAACCTGTACTGACAAACAGTACTAATCGCAATACTTTAATCTTTTTTGGAATTAGATGACCTTGAATGAATAATCTAAGCATATACTCCAGAGGTCTTCTAGTAGCCTTCAATAGCTTCCTTTAAAAGTGAAGAACATTTAGACTCTTGCAACTTCAAATTTCTCAACATTTCTTCCTCTACAACAAATCCTACTTCCATTTATATCGGTTTATGAAAACAAACTTAGTAAAAAAATATCCTCTACCATCGTCAATTTATTACCACAATTTATTAATGGGAACCAACCACCAGGTTAACAATCACTGTAAATCAGTGCTGCAAATGATTGATGTGTGCAGCATTAATTACTATTTGCTTTTTGTTCATTATTCCTCCCCTGTGGGCATGGCAGTTTGATGTAAGCTAAACCTCCTTCCCGTTGAATAAGAAGGAGGTGGTTTGGCTTACAGCAGATGGCCATGCCCACAGGGGAGGAATAAAAAAAAACCTCAAATGGTGATTGATGCTGCACACATCAGTCACTTGCTGCACTTATTTACAGGTCGTTAAATCCTGGTGGTTAGTTCCCTTTAAGATCTCAGTCATCTTCTAGATTGAATGAATTTCCAAGCTTTGTTAATGTTAATTTCCAACAATAACTTTTGTTATATTCAGATATATTCTTAAGAAAAGTTAAATGTTACATAATTTGTGAACATTAAAAAAAATTGGTTAGACGAAAAAATATCCTTAGAAACATGACTTTTAGTTTGAGTCATAGGAAACTTGTGTTAGTGCTACTTTTTCAGTTGCCAGTATAGAAATGTATGATTTGTAGAAAACAACTTATCTGTAATAATCAGCTTTACCAGACAATCTAGAGCAAAATGAAAGTGAAGATTACAATGAAAAGGGATAGCTGGAGAACGATAGAAGGGGACAAAGAAAAAAATACAATGGTAGGAAAGAGAAAAAATGTAAGCTGTTCAATAAATATGTTAAGTCTTCCAGGGCTACAGTACATATAGGGGCATTTATGATTTGTTACAGTACTTTTCTTTACCTTTTCTAAGTGGAACGTTAACTAACTTTTATATAAACATGTATATGAGGAAACATAAAAAGAAAAGCGCCCATGAGCCGGACCTGGTGGTCTAATGGGGGTATATAGTGTGAGGGTGTGGTGCCCACACACCTCAAGGGTTGTGCACCCATGGACAACTCCGGTGTGTAGCATTGAGGTGCAGAGATGTCCGGGTACCACCAGCGTTCGTCTGCTTCCTGGTTCTCAATGTTCCAGTCAGGTGATCTGGTCACGTGCTGTTCTGAGGTATGTGATCACTTGTGTTACCGCAGGTCCTCAAGCCAGGAACACTGTACGTTGTTCCAAGCTGCTCCTTTTGCTCTCCCACAGGGGAGGTGTATATTAGAAAAATTGTATATTGCGCTCTGTGGAGCGCTTAGGAAGAGGGGGACAAGGTTTAGAAAGTATAAACAAACACCTGAGGAAAACAACACTACAGCTGTCAAAATGCATCTTGGTATTCAGAGTATCTAATAAAAGGTTTGCTTATACTCTCTAAACCTTGTCCCCCTCTTCCTAAGCGCTCCACAGACCACTATATACAATTTTTATATCCTTTTACATAAAAATAGCCTTTTGGGGGGGCCAGAAAAAAACAAAAAATAGTTAGCTTTTATGTTTATTGATCGAAACAGGGAAATTTTAAGTACCATAATTGTAAGCATTTTTCTTAGGCTACTATCACACTACGATTTTGTTAAATCCGATGCTGTCTGATGAAAATCGGACAGCATCCGATGCTCAAAATCGGAGGCCATCGGATGCCATCCGATCCGATTTTTTATCGGATCCGATTTAAATGGCTGGGGGAGGTTTTGGGAGTGGTCTAGGGTATTGAGCATGCTCAATACAGAAAATCAGATCCGATATCGGATCCGATTTTCCATCCGATCCGATCCCCCATAGACTCCCATATTATTTTAATCGTATCGCATCGGATCACATGGGATCCGATGCGATCCGATTTTTGAATCGGATACCAAAATCGGAGCAGTCTCCGATTTTGGATCCTGAAAAAAATCGGACAGAATCAAATCGGATGCAAATTGGATGCCATTAAGTGCACATCCGATCCAATCCGATCCCCATTGGAGAACATGGGGGCTAAATCGGATCCGATGCTATTCGATTTTTATCGGACAGCATCGGATTTAACAAAATCGTAGTGTGAAACCAGCCTTAGAAGTAGTTCTATACAAAATTGTCAATGCACATATTTTAGATATTGTATATTATTCTTATTTTTCTAAATTGCTCATTCTTCTAGTCTATATACTATTTTCTAGCAAGCTGAATTCTACATTGTTAGATTGTTAGTAAAACATTTCATTTCTTGGATTGCAAAAGTATTCACACCCCTTGGAATTTGTTTTTTTTCTATCTTACAACCTGGAAAATCACATTTTTTAAAGGTTTGCATCAATTCATGTAAAGAACATACCTACTACTGTGAATATCTGCTTATCTTTTTATTGTGAATCACATAACAAAGAGAACAATATAACTGAAACTTTAGTGTGCAAACTATTCACCTCCTAAAGTCAGTACTTTGTAGAGCCTTCGTGTGTGCAATTACAGCTGCAAGTCAAGTTGGATAAGCCTCTGTGAGCTTTCTACTTCTTGCAACTGGGATTTATGCCTATTCTTCAAGAAAAAACCTTTCCATCTGCAGTTTGATGGTTGCTCTGGTGAACAACAATCTTTAAGTCTAACCATAGTTTCTCAAATAGATTATTGTTGAGGTTTAGACTAGACAACTCCAGTACATTTAAACGTTTCTTATTAAACCACTTGAATGTTGCTTTTGCAGTATGTTTTAGGCCATTATATTGTTGCTGTAATTATCTCCATGATGCCCATTTTGTTTCTAATGTTGTGTGTCATGATTTCCACTCTGCCCTTGTTTTGTTACTATTGTTGTGGAAGCTCTCAGTCTACATTGCAATCACCTGTCTTCACTTTTCCCCTGATTATGCTTCTACTTAAGCAGGCTTGCCCCCTCATTCAGTGTCAATTGTACACTTGCCTTTGCCTGTGCAGTTTTGATCTTCCTGTGCTCTGTGCCTTACTGAGTCTGACTTTATTCCCTTACCTTACTTTGACCATTTGCCTGTGACCTGACTTCTCTTATTGCCCGTCCCCTGCATTATGTTTTGTCCTCCTGGTTTTCCTTACTTTGGTTTGTGAATTGAATTTCATCTCTGATTGCCCTTTGCTGTTACTGCGCTATTTCCTGGACCTGACCTTGGATCATCTTAACCTCCCTTTACTTCCAGTAAGTAATATTATTGTTATATTTACTTTATATTACTTTTGTCTGCTTCTTCTCTGAGATTTAGCTATTTCTGTGTGACTCGCATCACAGTTTCAGTATGAACCCCCATCCCAGCCTCAAACCTCTGACAGTCTGAAATAGGTTTAGCTCAAGAGTATCCCTGTATTTTGCATCACCCTTCTTCCTTTCAACCATTTCTTCTGTCCCTGCTAATGAAAACATCCCTAAAACATGATGCTTCCACCACCATATTTCACTGTGGAGATGGTGTTCCTTGAGTGATGAGCTATATTAGTTTGGTGCCAGGCAAGACATAGTGTTTTTATTGGTGGACTAAAAGATCAATTTTGTTCTCATCTGACCATACCTTCACCCATTCATGTGGGCAGTCTCCCAATGTCTTCTGGCAAAATCAATATGAGCTTTCCAATATTTGGCATAAAATAAAGGCTTTTATTCTGGCCAGTCTTCTATAAAAGCCAGCTTTATGGAGTGTATGGATTACTGTAGTCATATGGACACATACGTCAGTCTCTGCTTGGGAACTCACCATTTCATTTAGGGTTACCTTTGGTCTTTTTACTACCTCTCTAATTACTGTCCTCCTTACGTTGGGTGAGAGTTTTGGTAGGTGGCCCTCTCATGGCGGGTTTTCTGAGGCACAATGTTCTTTTCATTTGATGATAAAGGATTTGATTGTGCTCTGGAGGATCATAAAAGATTGGAATTTTTTTTAGAACCCAACCCTGACTTATTTAAAGGGAACCTGTCACCCAAAATCAGGTCCCTAACCTGTTAATACCTGTCCCTGCAGCCTAACACTACTATCTAAGCTATCCCTGTCTGACCATTTTTAGTAATTTATGAGTAAAATAAAGCAGTTTGGAAACTTACAAAATTCATGACAGTGGGGCGTTCCTCTCTGCGTCTGTGACGGGTAGGCGGGTCCCCTGTGCCGCGCTATCCCCGCCTCTCAGCTCTATTACGCCCTAATGGGCGTCATTCCATCCTTCACTGCGCGGGCACGATTGAATCATCGCGCCTGCCACGTCACCGCTGCGACGTGGTCACATGATGCCTGGATCCGCGTCACTTCCAGGCGTCACTGGCCTCACACAGGCCGACTTCAGCATGCAATCTGCGCATGCTCTTAGTCGGCCTGTAAGACCTGCGACGCCCAGAAGTGACGCGATCCAGGCGTCACGTGACCGCGTCGCAGCGGTGGCGGGCGCAAGAATTCAATCGTGCCCGCGCAGTGAAGGATGGAATGACGCCCAATAGGGCGTAATAGAGCTGAGAGGCGGGGGTAGCGCGGCACAGGGGACCCGCCTACCCGTCACAGACGCAGAGAGGAACGCCCCACTGTCATGAATTTTGTAAGTTTCCAAACTGCTTTATTTTACTCATAAATTACTAAAAATGGTCAGACAGGGATAGCTTAGATAGTAGTGTTAGGCTGCAGGGACAGGTATTAACAGGTTAGGGACCTGATTTTGGGTGACAGGTTCCCTTTAAAGGGAATCTTACAGGTTATTTTTTCAGTATGATACTAATATTACCCTTGAATAGTGCCTGGTCAGACCATTTTAAAGCATGTAAAATAATTATTGTACCCTTTCTAGTTTCTTTTGCTGTAAGCATTTTCACCCCCTGCAGACGGTTGGTGCATTAGTCTAGCTCCATTACTTACACTGCTGAATAGTCTGGCTGAGAAAATGTTAGTTAAATAACCACGCCTATCCAACCTAGTGTGCTGAAGCCACTGGAAATCCGGTGCATTCTGCTGGGAAGGGGGGGGGGGTGTTTTGTCCTGCACTGTGAGGGGTCTGTAAGAGATTTCTATTATGTGAACACTGGTTTTCCTGCATACATGTAACATGTGTATTTGATGAACAAATGATTAAAGGTTCATATAATCACATAGAAATATCTCAGACTGCACACACTACACAATTGACTCAGATACACAGAATGACATGAAGAGGTCAGAGCTGCAGATAAGAGAACACACCTCCTTACCCCTCCTTCCTGCTCTGGTTGGAGTACTCCTGGAGAGCCGCACACAGACAGTAGATTCATGTGCCTTACATGAATATTCATCCTATAGGAAATGATCATTCACTGTGATTGATAGATGGAATAAATCTCTTTTTTGCAGTGTACAGAGGATAGGAGGGAAGTATAAACAAAAGAAATACATAAATAGAGAGCTTAGAGGGAGTAATTAGAAAATCATATTAGTTACATATAGATTTTTGACCTGCCAGATTCCCTTTAAAGATGTCCTTGGCTTTCATTATATTATTTGCTTAGTGGTGCTTCTTGATGAATGATGGCCTCTGTGACCTTTTAGAAAAGGTGTGTATATACCAACAGAACACGTGACACTTACTAAAAAGGAGTCCACTTGTGTGCCATCTAAGTATGTGGCTTATGAAGGTAATTACTTGCACCGGAATTTGTTAGGGGTTTCATACAAACAAAGTGAATGCATATGCACATGGCAGTTTTTATTTATATTATCACAAAAATTTAGTTTTTGACCATATGTTTGTTACTTCACTTCCACAATTTAGACTATTTAGTGCTGATGCATCAGACACAAATCAAATTAAAAAAATATTTAAACACTGGTTGTAGTGTAAGAAAATAAGTAAAAAGAAAGGGAGTGTATACTTTCACAAGGCACTGTATCTAAGAAAATCGGGTAAAAAGGAAAGGGGATGAATACTTTTGTGGCACCCCAGGGGTTAATGTGCCACAGTAACAACACTAAGGGTTAATTCCCCACACAATCCACAACACTACACTAGCGCCTCCAGGCCAGCAGGGGGAGCTAAAGCTGCTTCCCTATATATTCTGGGTGGAGAGGAAGTGGCAGTTAATTAATTTCTTGAGAGGACTGAGGGAAAGAACTTTGGTGTAAAAGTGCTGCGTTAGGCTCACCCCACGGTCAACTGTCCAGTTCCAGGCCAACCAGGGTCTGAGGAATAGGAGAAGCAGAGGAACACACCCGGGACACGGAGTTACCCTAAACCCACCCCGGAGAAGCGCAAAGACCGGATACCGGATCTGCAATTGTGCCTGACACAAGCAGCACAGAAAACACTGGATAAGTAAAGATTATATATCTTCACTGTACCACAGCGAAGCAACACAGCGGGGTCAGAAACACAAAGGTAACACTCAAGTTGCCTAGCAAGTTTGGTACCAGTGAGAAGAGACAGAGCCGGCAGCCTAGCTAAAGCGGCAGCAGGGCCATACACACAGCGCAGGAGTAGGAAGCCAAGGACCCGGCCACGGTGGGAGCAACCCAGCCCCAGTACAGACTTCGTGGACAATATCTACTGAATACCATCTGCAGTAAAGACTTGGAAAGCTACAAAACCGTGAGTCTGTGTAATCCTTGCGTTCGAGCCCTACTCTCCCTCACAAACTGTTATCATCTCTACCACTACCCTTACCCTGCATCATTCATAGACTATCAACACCACTGCCCCGGGGAACCAGGCTCTGCCCGTGGAGAGACGGCTGCCAAACATCATCCCTGGAGGTTCTGCAGCAGCGGTGGTCACCCTGACCTCATACCACGGGTGGCGTCAGGACTCTATCCCCTGTAAATAACCCTTAAACCCAATACATGTGGGCCCGGGACACGGTCCGGACCAAGACCACCATGATTCCCCATGATACCCCGGTCCGGTACCGAGTACCCCATCCCAGTGGGCTCCACAACTTGCCGTCACAAACAGGATCTACCGTGCCCAGTAAACTGGGCAATGTGTGCCGTGATTTGTGAGAGAAACTGTTTTGAAACTGCCGCCAACACAAAGCGTGTGATGTGTGGGAAGAAAAAGGGACGTGACATTGTGGGCGGCACTCTGCAAAGCGCTCTGACATCATCCGGAGGGGAAGAGAATCCCTGTCACACAGCCGAACCTTTCATAGACATCCAGACGGAAGCGGAAAACTAGGAGGGTGGACATTACCTAAGGTGGCACAGGATGACAACAAGAAAATGCTGCGGCACAGAGCAGCGGCAAATCACCCAGCGGTGCTGCAGCACCGCATAACAGAGGAGCACCCGGCGGTGCTGTAGTGCAAGGAGCAGCACCCATTATGCCACTCCTGATGCCATACACCCCAGGAGCAATGTGGCTACACAATATTCAGGTGAGCCCAATACCCTCAATGACTTTGTTATGAAAATCAAAGCATACTACATTATGTACCCCCTAACAGAAGCCCAGTGTGTAGGTATGATTATTGGACAGTTAACCAGCAATGCACAGCGGGAGGTTGCGTAAATACTGTAGAGCATCTTGTGGCTGGACTGAAAGCAGCATTTGAGTCCAGTGCTGACACCCGGGCTAAAATGAGGTTCCTCGGATGTCAACAAAATCTCTCCCTCACAAACTGTTATCATCTCTACCACTACCCCTACCTTGCATCATCCATAGACTATCATCACCACTGCCCCGGAGAACCAGGCTCTGCCCATGGAGAGCTGTTACATCACCGGCTGCCAAACATCATCCCTGGAGGTTCTGCAGCAGCGGTGGTCACCCCGACCACATACCACGGGTGGCGTCACGACTCTATCCCCTGTAAATAACCCCTAAACCCAAAACTTGTGGACCCGGGACACGGTCCGGACCAAGACCACCGTGATTCCCTGTGATACCCCGGTCCAATACGAAGTACCCCTGTTCCAGTGGGCTCCTCACTTTCACAAGGCACTGTATCAAATAAAATCAGTAAAAAGGAAAGGGGGTGTATACTTCCACAAGGTACTGTATCTAGCTAGTTTAAATTTAACCACAAAAGATTTTCGCTGTTGTAAAGTTACCAAGCATGAGGTGTAAAAAAATAAATGTGTGGTATGCACAGAATTCTTTCTTTCTCTTTTGCATAGTGTATCTATGAAGGCAGTTATAATACTATGCAAAAAAGAAAATATGTGGAAAAAATGCTTCAAAGTAAAAATCACTTTGAAGATAAAAGTAATAACAGATTTTTTTCAACTACCAAAACACAAAGTGAAAGAACAAAGGACAAGCCTCCATCAAATCAATAGTTGATTTGACCACCCTTTGCAAGCAGATTGTGCTATTAATCCTATTATTTTCTAGAAAAGATGTGTAAGGACTGAGCTGGACCTTTGGTAAGTAACAGCCTATATCCGTTATTGATGTTTATGCATCCCTTTTTGGCATTAAATGTCTGCATTGCTAATTTTTATAAATAGGTAGTGCAAATGAAAGAAGCCTTGACTTTTTTTTACATGGGGTGTTGTAAAAATGATCTTTGTTTAAAGCTACGTTCACACAGTGCGCATTTTTTGCACTTTTTTGAACGCGCTTTTCCTGCAAAAGCGCATCTGCATCTCTTCCTGCCGGCGAAGTAAATGGAAATTCACTTTTGCCGTGCAGATGCTGCTTAAATTTACGCCGTCCTTTTATGGGACCATTGAATTACGCATCTCCATTCAGACAATGCGTAATTTCAGCGCGTATAATAGCGGGCGCTGGGGAAGTGATGTCACACAGGGGAGGAGCAATCCTGTGTTCCTCTACCCGTGTGACATGTGTGGCAGGCCTTTTGGCTTTCGAAGTGAATTAATATAGAGTGCAAAGGCTAAATAAAAGTTATCTAAAAGGTATGAAAAATAAAAATAGCATACTTACCTCTCTGCCGGCTGTTCCTGGTTACCGGGACTGAAATATCCACGTCTATTGTGATGCTAGCATCACAAAGCTCTCACTGATCTCAGGGAGACTATTGAGGAAAACACTGCAGGCAGCTGGCTAAATCGCTCAAACACAGTGAAATCCATGGTGCATTGCCCCCTGGGAATTTGAATAATCAAATGAAGTCCATGGAGCCTCGTTTAAGAGTAGAGATGAGCGGTGTTCGATTCGAATTGTTCGCCAATCTCAAATTCGAGCTGTTTTTGGGCGGTGTTCGAGTCATTCGCCGAATTCGAACAATTTGCTTCAAATTCGACAGTACTAGGTTATGTTCGATAACGCTTCGATCACCAAAAGCTTAACCCTAACCCTGTTAATAAAAGTTAATATCCAGTTTCTGTGTATACTGTGTGGGTGGGTTTAGACCAGTGCTGCAGAAATAAAGTCGATCTCCATTTTTTTTCTCCTAACTGCATATACAGTGGGGCAGTGCAGGCTGTCAGCCAATCAGCACACACACAGCAAAGTGCATTTTTTGCGCACAAGCAAGATCAGGCATCATTGGCTGTGTATGTCACATGTCCTTGCCCTATAAGATCCGGCCATTTTCCCCATCGCCACCATTTACATATTGCTGCAGCTCTGTGTCAGACGGCACCGCTGCTGCTGTGGGCGCTATACAGTGAAAACTGTCAATGCTCCTCTTATTCAGCTAGTGAGTGAATATAAAATAGATAGATAGGTTTAGGGAGTAGGGACTGGAGGGAGGGTGCAAATTTAGGAATATCAGCCCTTTTGAGGGCTACTTCATAGGAGTATAGGGAGGCGTGTGCCAGTGCTGTGCAAGTGTTTTTCACAGCATCTGACGACATTTAGCTCAGGCTGCTGGGGAAGTCACGGGTGGTCCTGGTCCGGACCGTGTCCCTAGCTCGACAATAAAAGGGGGAATATTTACAGGGGATTGTCAGTCGTGACGCCACCCACTATATGCGGCCAGTGATGGGGCCGCCGCTGCTGCAGAACCTCCGGGGATGATGGAATAGCAGCTTAGATGGGATAGTTCCAGTG